>WNGS01057806.1:122889-139365 GCA_020271785.1 Procambarus virginalis
CAGGGTGATAAACGACAGCTGTTTAACACAAGGGGCACCGCACTAGGGGACACAGGTGGAAGCTGAGTGCCCAAATGAGCCACAGAGATATAGAAAGAACTTTTTTAGTGTCAGAGTGGTTGAAAATGGAATGCTTAGGATGCGATGTGGTGGAGGCTGACTCCATACACAGTTTCAAGTGTAATATGATAAGCCCATTAGGCTCAGGAAACTGTACACCTGTTGATTGACGGTTGAGAGGCGGACCAAAGAGCCAGAGCTCAACCCCGCAAGCACAACTAGGTGAGTACAACTAGGTGAAGTACACACACACACACACACAAACACGTACACACACACACACACACACACACTCACACACACACACACACACACACACAACACACACACACAACACACACAAACACAACACAACATACACACACATAACCAGCACAACACACACCACACACAACACACACCACACACATACACACACACACACACAAACACACACAACACACACACACACACACACACACACACACACACATAAACACCACACACACACAACACTACACACACACACACAACACACACACCACATACACACACACCACACACACAACACAACACACACACACACACACACACACACACACCACACACACACACATACAGTACACACACACACACACACACACACACACACACAACCAAACCACAAACACACACACACACACACACACACACACACACACACACACACACACACACACACACACACACACACACCACACACCACACACACACACACACACACACACATTTACATTAACATAAGACGAACATCGGAAAGGGACTATGAGAACGATATTGCAATCAAAGCGAAAAAAAACAACCTAAGCTACTACACAGTCATATAAGAAGAAAAATGTCGGTGAACGACCAAGTGACAAGACTAAGGAAGGCAGAGGGGGCATATACTGAAAGTGACAAGGAAATCTGTGAG
This sequence comes from Procambarus virginalis, assembly GCA_020271785.1. Taxonomy (NCBI): domain Eukaryota; kingdom Metazoa; phylum Arthropoda; class Malacostraca; order Decapoda; family Cambaridae; genus Procambarus; species Procambarus virginalis. Next base: position 123,881 of record WNGS01057806.1, read on the forward strand.
GCACTGAATGCCAGTTTCCATGGAGTGTTCACTACCGAGCCTGAGCAGCTCCCATTGTTGGAAGGGGTTACCCTAGATGAAAGACTATCAGATATAGAGGTGACAGCAGAGGAGGTAATGAAACAGTTGACAACTCTAGATGCATCTAAAGCAGTAGGACCAGACAAAGTATCACCGTGGATACTAAAGAAGCAGCGCAGGCCCTCAGCGTGCCTCTGGCAATGATCTTTAATGAGTCACTTATGTCGGGAGAATTGCCCAGTTGCTGGAAGAAGGCAAATGTCGTGCCGATCTTCAAGAAAGGCGATAGGGAGGAGGCACTTAACTATAGACCTGTATCACTGACAAGCATCCCCTGTAAAATACTGGAAAGAATAATTAGGCTACGACTGGTTGCACACCTGGAGAACGTTAGGTTTGTGAACAAACATCAACATGGGTTCTGGACAGGGAAATCGTGCCTAACAAACCTTCTGGAATTCTATGATAAAATAACGAGGATAAGACAGGACAGAGATGGTTGGGCAGACTGCATATTTCTGGACTGCCAAAAAGCCTTTGATACAGTACCGCACATGAGACTGCTGTTCAAACTCGAGAGGCAGGCGGGGGTGGGGGGAAAGGTCCTAGCATGGATAAGGAACTACCTAACAGGAAGGAGCCAAAGAGTTACGGTAAGGGGCGAGAAGTCGGACTGGCGAACAGTAACAAGTGGAGTACCACAAGGATCGGTGCTGGGACCAATTCTATTTCTTGTATATGTTAACGACATGTTTACGGGTGTAGAGTCCTACATGTCGATGTTTGCGGATGACGCAAAGTTGATGAGAAGAGTTGTGACAGATGAGGATTGCAGGATCCTCCAAGAGGACCTGAACAGGTTGCAGAGATGGTCAGAGAAATGGCTACTGGAATTCAACACGAGCAAATGTAAAGTTATGGAAATGGGACTAGGAGATAGGAGACCAAAGGGACAGTACACAATGAAGGGGAACAGCCTACCTGTGACGACGCGCGAAAGAGACCTGGGTGTGGACGTAACACCTAATCTATCCTGAGGCACATATAAATAGGATAACGACAGCAGCGTACTCTACACTGGCAAAAGTTAGAACATCATTCAGAAACCTAAGTAAGGAGGCATTTAGGGCGCTTTACACTGCCTACGTGAGGCCAGTCTTAGAGTATGCCGCCTCATCATGGAGTCCCCATCTGAAGAAGCATATAATGAAACTGGAAAAGGTTCAGAGGTTTGCAACGAGACTCGTCCCAGAGCTACGAGGGATGGGGTATGAGGAGCGCCTGAGGGAACTGTGCCTTACGACACTAGAAAAGAAGAAGGGAGAGGGGGGACATGATAGGAACGTATAAAATACTCAGAGGGATTGACAGAGTGGACATAGACGAAATGTTCACACGGAATAGTAACAGAACGAGGGGACATGGATGGAAGTTGGAAACTCAGATGAGTCACAGAGATGTTAGGAAGTTTTCTTTTAGCGTGAGAGTAGTGGGAAAATGGAATGCACTTAAGGAACAGGTTGTGGAAGCAAATACTATTCATAATTTTAAAACCAGGTATGATAGGGAAATGGGACAGGAGTCATTGCTGTAAATAACTGATGCTCGAAAGGCTGGATCCAAGAGTCAATGCTTGAGCCTGCAGACACATATAGGTGAGTACATATAGGTGAGTACACACACACACGTGCGGGTGCCGGCGGCCGAGCGGACAGCACGCTGAACACTTGATCCTGTGCTCCCGGGTTTGATCCCGGGCGCCGGCGAGAAACGATAGGCAGAGTTTCTTTCACCCTATGCCCTGTTACCTAGCAGTAAATAGGTACCTGGGAGTTAGTCAGCTGTAACGTTCTGCTTCCTGGTGTGTGTGTGTGTGTGTGTTGTGTGTGGTGTGAAAAAAAAAGTAGTAGTAGTAGTAGAAAACAGTTGATGACAGTTGAGAGGCGGGCCGAAAGAGCAGAACTCAACCCCACAAGCACAACTAGGTGAATACAACTAGGTGAACACACACACTCCTGATATAGGAGTTGATATCACACCAAACCTTTCTCCTGAAGCCCATTTAAAAAGAATTACGTCTGCGGTATATGCGAGGTGGGTAACATCAGAACAGTCTTCAGGAACCTGTGTAAGGAATCTGTCAGAACCTTGTATACCACATATGTTAGACCCATCCTGGAGTATGCGGCCCCAGCAAGGCACCTGTATGTAGACAAGCACAAGAACGAAGCTGGAAAAAGTTCAGAGTTATGCCACTAGGCTTTTCCNTTCCAGTAGATGGTCGTAATGTTGTGTTGTTGCATCGTTAAGATGGTTATAGTTGGACCAACTATCACCGGTGCGACAGAACGGTTTGGGTACAATTCCTCTCACCAACTGCATCTTTTACATAGCAGGAAATATATTTCCAGGAGTTAGTCTCCATGTTGCAAGGTGGCATCATTGCAAGGGTTAGTAGTGAACCTACTAACCGAACTCGTCAAAAATATTTTCGGTACATTTTCCTCTCACCAAATACATCTGTTTGCTAAGCAGTAATAGGTATATACATATCAAAGTATGTATTATCTGTTTGTAGTAGTAGTAGGTACTAGTAGGAAGTAGGTAAGTAGTAGGTATTAGTGGTACATCTGTTTGCTAAGCAGTAAGTAGGTATACATTAGTTAGTCAGCATGCTATCGGGTTGCATCTTGGAGGGGTTAGAAGTTGAATCTACTAACTGCCATATAGAAATGGTTTCGGCATTTCCTCTCACCCAATGTATTTGTTCACCAAGCAGAAAAATTTGTACGAATTAGTTAATAAGCATGCCTCGCAGGAAAGTTAGTAGCTGGACCTGCTAACCAGGTGCTACAAAAACTATTTGAGAACATTTCCTTTCACATAATACAATTGTTTACATAGCAGTAATTTTTAACCAGGAGTTATTCATAATGTTGTGGGATTGCATGGTGGGAAACTGAGGGTGAGGAAAGAAGAGAGGCAGAGAGAAAGAGATAAAAAAACAAACAGAGACAAACAAAGTCAGACAGACAACCTGAGACAGGTAAACATACAGAGACAGTCAGAGAGAAAACTGAAACATCCATTTTAAATAAATTTAGTGCCCTCTCTCCTGCTCTCCAGAGGCTGTTTCTTATCTGCAGTAAATTTAGGTCGGTAAAGTTTTGCTGGGTTCCCAGTCATATTGGTGTCTCTTTAAATGAGCGTGTGGATGCTGCTGCTAAGGATACACACTTGTCCCATCTCCCGTAAAGGTATTCCTTATTCCGACTTTTACCCAGTTATTCATTCCTCCATCCTTGCCCGTTGGCAGGGTGGTTGGTCTTCTGTTACTGGTAACAAACTGCGTACTCTTAAGAGTAGTGTGTCCTCATGGCCGTCCTCCTACAACCGTAACCGGCGATGGGAAACGTTTAAAAAATAAGTTACGTATTGACCGTACATGTTTAACTCACGGTCACTTAATGGAGCGCCGCCCTGCTCCTTATTGTCCAAGTTGCATTGTTCCTCTTACAGTCGTGCACGTTCTTGTTGATTGTCCTGACTTCCAGGACGAGCGTGTGTCTTGCTTTCCGACCGTCCCTAGAGGTCAATCGTCCCTCGATACAATTCTTGGTGAATCGGCTATTTTTGATATCGTTCGCCTTGTGCGTTTCTGTTCTCGTATTGGCATCCTTGGTGATATATAGCGCCCTCTGATTACTCCGCACATTTGGTGGTGCTACAAGCCTTCCCGATTTGGTGCCTTCCTTTTATAACTACTTACATCCTCCTCTCCAGAGACGGAGAGAGACCTCTTACAATGTTGATAACCATTTATTTTCTAACTAATATCTCGCCTTAATTCATGAAACTTTCCTCCCAATGTGAAAATATTCACTTTTATTACTATTAAAGTTTCAAAACGATTAATATTCATCAGTCAGAATCACTTGGATTTTCTCTCTCTCTCTCTCTCTCTCTCTCTCTCTCTCTCTCTCTCTCTCTCTCTCTCTCTCTCTCTCTCAATTTTGCTTCCGCATATAACCTATGTCGAAAAATTACCTGAATATTGTATAAACTGGCCACCCGCTGGTCCCCAGCTGGGCCTCACACGCCTACTTCCCTTCCAGTCTGAGACAGCATCCTCTTTCCTGCGAAGGCACACAATCCCAAAATCTCCCCCTTCACGCCAGGTAAATGGCTACTGTGCTTTACCCTGTTTATTAATAACGCCCAAATACAATACGTGCACATAATATTTACTCAGACGAATAAAAGTTAACTGCTGCAGCCAAATTTATATTTCATTCACAAGGAGAATTAGAACCTCAAACCGCAGACCACATAAAACTAAAGTTCTCAATATAAATATAAGAACCAGCTGTGGAAAACTTGGCGACCCCAGAATGGCCTAGTCGGATGGGAGTTTGTTCTCATGAGAACAGACCTGTGTTCGAGTCTGTCAAAACGGAGTAATTACAGGGCACAGAATTGTGTGTGTCCCGTCCTGTAGCTGCGTTCGTCTCTCTCGACATGGGTCTCTGGGTAGCTAAGACCTGACCTGACATGATCTGACTGGATGTGGGGAAGGGTGGAAATCCAGGAACCCACGGATTTCACACAGATTCTCTCACATTCATATGCGAATTGTTAGGTTACGTGAGGTTAGGTGAGGTGAGGTCAAATTACGTCAGGTCAGGTTGATGGTCATGTCAGGTTTCGTCAGGTCAGGTCTGGTCAGGTTGCGTCGGGTAAGGTCAGTTTGTGTTAGGTCTGGTTAGATTGTGTCAGTCAGGTCAGGTTAGGTCGGGTCAGGTGAGGTTGCGTCGGGTCAGGTTGCGTCGGGTAAGGTCAGGTAAGGTTGCGTCGGGTCAGGTCAGGCTGTGTCAGGTCAGGTCAGGTTGTGTCAAGTCAGGTTAGGTCGTGTCAGGTCAGGTTGAATCGGTTCAGGTCAGGTCAGGTTGTGTCAGGTCAGGTCAGGTCTGGATGCAATTGGTTGTGTCAGCACAGATTGTGTCATTAGAATATGAAGGTGAGAGAATCTGTGTGTGTGTCGGGGTTTCACGGTGTACTCGTTAGAGAAGGGTTAAAGCAACAATAGACTGGACCTCCTTTCCAGGTGGTTGCTCCAACAATAACCCTTACTCACCGTCGTTCGGCGGGTCTTCCCTCAATCCTCTAGGCTCCACTGCTGGCCTCGGAGAGTATCCCAGTCGATCTCACAACCGGATTATAAGATGAGTGGGAGCACAGATCGTTCCCTCAATCTGTGGCCCGCCCCGACACCGAACTCTTATACAGCCTTCAAGGTCGCCAACTGGTTTTTTAGATGTCCAGCATTGCAGTGGTCAGGTGTAATTGTGGCAAGAGCAAAATCCAGTAATATAGTATCAGGCAGGTCACTCTACTTTATATCATTACACGGTCACAAGATAAATGGAGGGGATGATATCAAACACCAAAGAGTTTGGTATTTTACTTAAAAGACAACGAGAAATATATATGCATCAATGTATCAGGATTAATATATGACAATTGCTCCATTCATAGCATAATATTCTATAGCGCACCGATATGGTAACATCGGCACGTGTCACCTGTCAGACTCAGCTGGCCGGGACCCTCGCGATCGTGGGAACAGACTAGTACTTGTTTTCTAATTGTCACGATCCCCGTTTATTTAACTTTTTCCAAAACACTATTCAACGTTCACAGGGTTACTTATGATTTCACTGGCCTCACGATCAACATCTTATTCACAATACTCTCACAGTGACTTTTCACCGTACCAAAAGATTACTCTATTCTTAATAATATTTACTGTGAATGCACTCACTTGATCACTGAACTTTTCTTTATATCTATACTTCCTCTCACAGAGATATCACTGGCAATCACTTCACGTATATGATATTATTCAGTACACAGGCATGTCATATATAAATCAGTAATCAAAGTTCAGGCATATATATATATATACATCATGAAGATCAATACACAGGCATTTATATAATAGATTATAGAGATCAACACACGGGCATTTATATCGATAGAATATAGAGATCAACACACGGGCACTTATATCAATAGATTATAGAGATCAATCCACAGGCATTTATATCAATAGATTATAGAGATCAATCCACAGGCATTTATATCAATAGATTATAGAGATCAATCCACAGGCATTTATATCAATAGATTATAGAGATCAACACCAATATCTGGTTTACTACCAATATATATATAATAATAATACTCACTGTAGATTAATAATAGTCACAGTAAATTCTCTGATGAATCTTGGTGCTTGCACACACCCACACATAGATATATATGTAAACTGATACTGTGAGCGCTCTGGGCAGGCTCACCGCACACTGTGCTCTCTGTGACTTAAACTCAGGTGAGACTTGCTCACGACATATAAAATATCCTGACAAGAATATATATAGCTAACTAAAGGGGAAATGGGAGGGTAACTGTAAACACCTACTTCACCTATCCTAGGATGACAGTTGGGTTGTAGCTCCTGGTCCAGGCTCTCGCCTCGTTCACCATCCAGAAACACAAGCCCACGCCTTAGGATGTCGCGTCTCGCCGCTTCTGTACACAGCAGGTCCGTGCTCCTTCCTCTACAGTACGTCGCAGGGTTGAAGTCGGTCTCCTGGCCGTCAACTTTCCTCCCAACTACGGCAGCCAGCCTACGTCTCGGCGGTCGTCGCACGTTTCCCAATTAGTCCTTGTCACTGTACTCCCAGAGGAACTGCCTCTCACCACTACGAAGTCACGGTGAAGTTACCAGCCGTACCAGACGATGCTGCTTAAGCTTCACACGCACAGCACCCGACTTCAGAGCACTTGAAGCTCACAACACTGTCAATTCCCTCGTCGTCTAGATATATCGCTAGGTATTTGGGAAGACTTCTCGACGTGCTTGCATCCAACTGTTGACTCGTAGGGTTCCACGAAGGTGGGGTTACTGTCAAACTTGACAGGATCGTCGATCACACGTTCAACCTGGTTGACAAGGCTGTCAACCCGGTTCACTCACGGTGGGTGGCCCGGCCACTAAGCTGTCTCTTATACTGGTGAACTGCCAACGACGACACACGTCGATGCCCGGCCCACTTCTTGCAACGCACCTGTCCCCTGAGCACTTGTTGCTCAATATTCTGTCAATTCCTTATCTGAGCCACTACTGGGTTGCAGGAAGACCTCACAGAGTGCGTGCCAACAACTGGAGACGCTTAAATCCACCGGAGTTCGGTAAATCCGTCACTCTGACAGGATGACCGATCGCGCGTCCTACCTCTCGGACGTGTCGTGAAAGACTGATGTCGCCTGGCGCCAACACGGGCGGACCCCCTATGCCTATGTGACGTCACTTTTCCCAAAGTTGGTTTTCATTGGCTCCCAGTGCCATGTCGCTGACGGTGACCAATCTGGCGCCACTGACGTCACACAGTTTTGGCGGGAGAACAGACTTGCCAGCGCCATATTGGCTCCCTAAAGGGCCTATCCCACAGGCCAAAATACTACATTTTCTCAAATTTCTCGGCTCTTCGAGAATACTGTTCTCTCCACATATGTTCAATTGATGCCTGCAATGTAGAGAACGCTCGAGAATAGTGGACATGACTCTTACAGCAGGCGTGGGAGAATTAGAAGGGGGGGAACACCGTCACAGTGTGTGAGAGAGAATAATAATTCAATGTAATATGTAATACAATGTAATATATAATATTAAATTGTCATTGTCAGTAATATATATGTAATAAAATGTAATATATACATTTATACATATATATACAATATACATTTATATGTAATATAAATGTAATATGTGTCAGTAATATGTGTGTGAGAGAATCTGTGTGTACCACATTTTTTCGTATATATATATACATATATATATACACATATACATACACATATATGTACCAGAAATATGTATGTTTAACGGTTTTATGAGAGAGAGAGAATGTGTATAGAAATTTGAATATAGAATAGAGAGAGTAAGACATGAGAGAAAGAGAGACAGTGAAACAGATGCTATAAATGCTATGTCATCTAGATATAGCATTTCTAGCATCACGTAGATGCTAAACAGATGATATAGGTGAAAGGTGTGGCCAAACCTTTTCTGTCGCTTCAAAAATGGAGCCTCGAACTCCGAAATCAAGAAGAAACAATGTGTGAAACAATGTGTGTTATGTGTGAGTGTGTGTATACACACACTCATGCGCTCAACCGCACTGATACCATATTTTAATTGTGACGGTAACGTGTTGGAAATGGTGGTCGGCAGTCTTCCAAATAGCAGGTGTCAATGCTGGGCCACATACATTTAATTTATATAAAAAAAGGAAAAAAAAAGAGTGACTGCTTGTCTGATAATCTGTGGTAAGGCAAGATACACGAAAACACAATATAAAAAGTACTTTAATCTAGAAAACAAAATAAAATAAAGACGATACCTTGGCATTTAAAATAATGTAAAAGAAAATTACATAAAAGATATAATAAATTGAAAAGGGGGAACTGGTTACATTAACAAAGTAAATGGTGCTGGGAATATATGCGCTAGCTATAAACCTCTTATTTGATCACACGAGGTGGGTCAAATTAGGTGTTCACAGCAGGAGCACGAGATATATTCTGGCTGAGAGAACTGCAAGGGACTCCAACAATGACTGGCGATGAAATGTGATTGGCGTGGAGCGGGGGTGGTGTGTTGGTTGGCGGCCAATGAGAACGCAGGACGGCCGCAAGTCGCTCGTTTGCTGGGAGTAGTAGTTGACAGGTCGACCAGGTGTGCAGCAGGCAGGTGCTGGGAGGGGGGGAGGAGGGAGTTGCAGTTGCGTGTGGCTGTCTTGATATATACGTTAAGCCACTATAAAACGTATCTTGCATATTGTTGAGAACGTGATGAAGTAAGGAAATAGCAGGCTAAATCTCTGATAAGAGATTATCGTCACAACTCTCCCCCGAAGCCTGCGGTTCTGGTGAGTCACGTTCACGGGAGGTAGAGTGGGAGGTGGAGCTGCCTCTACCTCAGTGACGCTGGAGAGGGTGTCTGATATGATGTAGTCGGACTTCTGGGTGTAGCAATCTCCAGGCTGAAATGATGTAGTTGGCCAGCCCATTATAGAAGTAGTTGATGGTTGAGTTGGGCTGTTTGTAGGAAACGAAGATGGTGGTGGTCCATGTAGATGGTGGTGGACTGAGTACTTTGCTGGTATGGAGCAAAGTGTTGCCTGTTCAGGACGACGAGTAGCTCCTTGTTGCTCGAGGTGTCGTTTATGGTAGTTGATATGTAGAGTCTCTTCGCCTTGTTGTACTAGGTCACCCACGTTGCCGGTACCACTGGCGTCGCTATGGAGGATGGGAGACTTGATATCTGGCGAGGCGAGAGAAGTATTAGAATATGATAGAGGAGCACAATTATGGTGTTGAAAATGATGGTGAAGGTCAGTAAGGATTTCCGATTTAGAAAGCGCTGTCTCAGTGTCAGTGCTTTCGGAAGGAGAAGCAGGGAAGGTCTCACTGTGGCCATATGGACCTGTAAATGAGGTGAAATTGGTTAACACAGCAGGAGAAACCCCATGGTAGGGCTTGAGTAAATTGATGTGGCACAGCTGGGTCTTCCGCCGCCTATCGGGGGTCTCGAGAACGTAGTTGAAGTTGTTTCGGCACTCCTTAACACGGTAGGGTCCTGAGAACCTGTTATGTAAAGGAGAACCTGGGATAGGGAAATAGGCAAGCACTAAGTCTCCTGGTTTAAACTTCCTTACTTTACAGTGCTGGTCGTAACGAGTCTTCATCCTTTCCTGGGCTTTCTGTAGGTTGTTGCTGGCAAAGGAATGGACCCTCTCTAGAATGTGTCGGAGATTTTGAAGATACTGGGGCACATTCTGATGCTCACTGAAGGTGGCATCACGTAGAGAATCCTTGAAAGCCTTGAGAGGTGTACGGCACTTACGTCCGTAGAGCATCTCATAAGGAGATACTCCTAGTGACTCGTTGGGAAGACTTCTGAAAATACACATGATGAGATCAATTTGCCTATCCCAATCCTTTGAGGTCTCATTACAAAACTTTTTTAAGAGTGCCTTGATGGTTTGATATCCTGCATTATTCCAGGCCATTGTTAGAGATAGTAGCCACCTCTTATTTTGGTTTTATTTCATTATTAGTGCTCAGAAAATTAAATATCTACATATTCAGTCAAAATCAGTTACATTATTTTATCTTATTCATAGCATAAATGTTCTCAAAGATTACTAAAAAGAGATTGAATTAGACTACAGCAAATTGGCAAACTTTACCTTGTATCTGTTTCCACCGAGTTTGTTTGGGGCGTTCTTCAACATATCAGCAATACATGTCTCAACATCTCTCTCAGTTGCATTAGTGTGGGTGTTGATACAGGCTTCTGGAAATTTACAAGAATTAATTGATATATATAATTATAATTCACTTTGTCGGGAGACACGAAGCCACAGTAATAATACACTGTTGGCTTTTATTGAGGTGTTCCCCTGTTCTCCAGTCTTCCTCCGTCCCCTCGTCCTCCCCACCATTCCCCATTCCACAGTCCCCTCGCCCTTCCCACTCCCCCGTCCCCACATCCTCCCCACTATTCCCACTTCCCCGTCCCATTGTCCTCCTTACCATTTCCCCCTCCCCTGTCCCCTCTTCCTCCCCCACCATCTCCCATTCACCTATCCCTTTGTCCTCCCCAGCATTCTCCATTCCCCTGTCCCCACCATCCCCAACTCCCCAGTCCCCTCGTCCTCCCCACCATTACCCTCGTCTTCGCCACCATCCCCCCTCTTGTCCTCCTCACCATTCCAAGCTACCTCATCCGATGCATTCCATAATGGTCTGATGCTTCCATCAGAAAATTGGGACCATCAAATGATCTGATGTTCCCATCAGAAAATTGGGAACATCAAATGATCTGATATTCCCATCACTGAAAAATAAGAACAGCTAAAAAAATGAAATGAAAAAATAAAAAAAATTAACTATACTGAAATGAACAGTATGATAAACAACACAGCGCAATTCCAATGCAATGTCACACAAAATTATTAAATCGAAATGAAAATAAATTGAAATCTGTGAAAATTCAAACTATCAATGCAATCGAAAATATTGAAATAATATCGTAAAATAATATAGCGTGGGTTGCTCTTACGTGCAACAGACGACGCTGTTTTTCAAAAAAGGCATAGTTTTACCTGTCACAAGTGTGGCATCTATACTTACACTCACGAAATGAACAGTATGGTAAACAACATAGCTCAATTGCAATGCAATGTCACAATAACATTTAATAACAATAATAACAATAACATTTAAACATACTTTAAGATATAATCTAGAAGAAAATAAGGACATTGAAACGGTTCATGAACTCGATTTCAATAAAGGACACTATGGGGAACTTTGAAAAATAGTTAATGAGCATAATTAGACAGACTTGTTGCTAGGCAGAAGAGTAAATAATGAGATATATGGCAAATTTTGCAAAATATACAATGAATGCACACAAACATTCATACCCAAACAAAGCAAAATGCTAGGTAAGAACAAAGCAGTTGGCCCGGAGGGGAAACGAGATACCCACAAGACTGGAATACAAGTCATTAACAGGCACACAAGTACTACACCACACAACAACCGCACTACTACCAGAACTGGACGAATCACTACCAAAACAACACACCCAAAATGGAAATGGAAATAACCAATCACAGGTCAGAGAACTATTGAGATTCTGTGACAAATTCTCGCTCAGTCAGCAGATAACAGAACGGACTAGGAACGAGAACACGCTGGACCTCATATTCACGAACAATGATGAGCTAATCAGAGACATTACTGTCTCAGACACTACGTACTTGGACCACAAGCTCATTGAAGTGTAAACTAACACCAATAATGGTAGTAGGCCCAAGAGAAACAACAAGCGAGAAGGGCTATTCAATAAATTCAATTTTAATAATAAAAGGATAGACTGGGAGAAAATAAACAGGGAACTTACAAACATTCAATGGGAAAATGTTCTAGGTAATAAGAATCCAACACAAGGAAAAACAAAAAACACTGGATTGTATTGGACCTATTCGTACTAGTGAAGGTTCATATACTGAGGATGACAAAGAAATTAGTGAAATCCTAAAAAAGCAGTATGAGGACATGTTTAGCACTCCGATACAAAGCATGAAAGTGGAGGATCCGGACAACTTCTTTATGGGTGATATCCAAACCCCTGTAAATATAACTGATATCAACACGAGTGTGACAGATTTTGAAAGAGAAATTGACAATATGCCCATGCATTCAGCCCCGGGTCCAGACTCATGGAATTCAATATTTATATAGAAATGCAAAGTGCCAGTAGCACAGGCACTCAGTATAGTGTGGAGGAAGAGCTTGGACACGGGGGAGATACCAGAGGCTCTTAAAGCAGCAGACATAGCTCCTCTACACAAGGGAGGTAGCAAAGCATTGGCAAAGAATTATAGACCAGTTGCACTAACATCCCATATAATACAATTATTTGAGAGTGATCAGGAGTCAGGTTACTAGTTTTATGGAGACCAATGACCTCCACAATCCAGGCCAACATAGATTTAGAGCAGGAAGATATTGAAATATCTCTCACAGCTATCTCTCATGTCCTCTACTTGTACAGTACAGCTACTTGACCATTACGACAAAATCACTGAGATATGAGATAATGATGATACTAACCTCATCTACTCAGACTCCAACCCACTCATATTAAATAATGATGTAAACAATAAATTTAAAAAAATCCACTTATGAATGTCAACCAACAAACTCACACTAAACATAGAAAGGACCTACAACATCTTACTTGGGAGAAAATCAACAAATGCAATTCATCTACAGTTAGACAATGTTAACATCAGAAATTAAAAAGATGGTAAGTTCCTTGGTATATACTTAGATCTGCCCGAAACACTATGAGTGCTAGTTGCTTTACAAGAATGTATAACTTCAAGTCACTGTACTCTCCCCCAAAGTACCTTCTTGTATATAAAGAAAAAATAAATAAATAAACAAGCACATAATAAATCAGTACTTACTAAATTTTGTCTATTACGTAGCAAAGAAGCAGGTCTACGGAAGGGTTTTCTGTTGAGTTCGAAGCCCAGATTACTCGTGGTCTCTGAAATAAGGTAAGATTATAAGTATAAAATTTATAAAACCAAATAATAAATCCGGTATTGCTCAATTTCAGATGCAGACGTACTGAATGATATATCAGACTGTCAGCATGGTATTCGATCTGGAAGGTCCAGTGTAACGAATTTACTCAGTTTCTATGATCGAGCCACAGAGATCTATAAAGAATTCTGATCAAGAAAGAGATCTAGGGGTGGTTTTAGATAGAAAAATATAACCTGAGGATCATATTAAGAACATTGTGCGAGGGGCCTATGCTACACTTTCTAACTTTAGAATTGCTTTTAAATACATAGGTCAAAAAGTTTTAAAAGTTCCAGGAGAGCAGCCCAGTGTGTCCCCAAAGAAAGCTCTCCCAGAAAAATGGATTAATAATAAAGTGACTTTGCAAAGGAAGAATTTGAGTTAAAACTAATGTAGAAATATGACCAAACCTAACCTACCCTGATAATTTTGGCAAACCCAATAGCTGATAGTACATGATAGATTTTAGAGCAGGAAGATCATGACTCTCACAGTTACTTGACCTCTATGACAAACCATGCAAATTACCTCTGCTGAAGAAATTGAAAAGTTGCAAGCAGATGTTAATAAAGTTTTTAACTGGGCAGAAGAAAATAACATGATGTATGTTTAACAGTGATAATTTCCAAATACTAAGGTACAGTCAAAATAAAGAAATCAAACATTATACAGGCAACCTAGTTTAGATCCAAACTAAACCACTTATCAAGTATCTATGACAATCATCACTTTAATGATCAAAATTGCAGATTTTATACTATAAACATCAGATGTCCAGAGTTGTTCAACATCCTCCAGCGAGTATAAGAAATAATGTCGGAACAACCATGGACATCTTCAAGAGAAAACTAGATTGTTTTCTAAATGAAATGCCGGACCAACTGGGCTCACGGACCAACCGGGCCAACTTAAAATTATCTGTTGATTAGCCCTTATTTTGCTCAGGGCTAATTAGCATTTGTCACCCACAGGTGCATACCCCCCCAAAAAAAATAAAAAATTATTTTTTCTTCTTAATCTGTTAATTTGTGTTCTCTGTTCACGGGAAAAATAATAAAAAAAACCTAAGTGGCATATATTGCCACTATATTACAGTCAGGGATCTTCTGTAATAATATCAGAAGCTGCACGTATTCGCAGTTTGAAATTACGACTTTTTATACCGAAAATATGCCAATTACTGAGAGCGGCGATGGGTCACATTTTGCCCCCCCCCCCTGCAGTTTTAAAATATATCACAAACATCCCAAATTCGACCCTTGAACCATATTTTGGAGCCAAATTCTGGCTCTCTGCATGTATTCGCAGTTTGGAATTACGAATTTTATACCGATAATGTGCCAATTACTGAGAGCGGCGATGGGTCACATTTTGCCCAAACCCCCCTGCAGTTTTAAAATATATCAGAGACATCCCAAATTCGACCCTTGAGCCATATTTTGGAGCCAAATTCTGGCTTTCAGCACGTATTCGCAGTTTGAAATTACTATTTTTTTTACCGAAAATATGCCAATTACTGAGAGCGGCGATGGGTCACATTTTGCCCAAATACCCCTGCAGTTTTAAAAATTTCCGAAACATCTCAAATTCGACCCTTGAGGCATATTTTGGATCCCAATTTCTGGGTTTCTGAAGTATTCGCAGTTGGAAATTACGATTTTTTATACCGAAATATGCCAATACTGAAAGCAGTGATGGATCGCATTTTGCCCAAACCCTCCCTGCAGTTTTCAAAATATCCCAAACATCCCAAATTCGACGCTGAGCCATATTTTGGAGCCAAATTCTGGCTCTCTGCACGTATTCGCAGTTTGAAATTACTAATTTTTATACGAAAATATGCCAATTACTGAGAGCGGCGATGGGTCACATTTGCCCAACCCCCCTGCAGTTTTCAAAAAATCTCAAACATTTCAAATTCGAAGCTTGAGCCATATTTGGAGACAATTCGGCTCTCTGCACATATTCGCAGTTTGAATTACGACTTTTTAACCGAAAATATGCCAACGACCTGAGAGCGGTGATGGGTCACAAACATGATTAAAAACGTGGGAAATAGTCTATATAGTCCATTATTCGTTCAAATCACATAAATCAATGTGTTTTATCCAAAAGGAAACACGAGAAACCCTGATTTCTATTCAAATTGTCGCGCATTTCGCCGCATCTTAGACGCTGTTTTTGCGTTAACTTGTCTTTCTGTAACCTACACGGAAAATATGGAACAT
>WNGS01057806.1:172859-190013 GCA_020271785.1 Procambarus virginalis
CGCTGAGGGCCTGCTGCCTCTTTTAGTATCCACGGTGATACTTTGTCTGGTCCAACTGCTTTAGTTGCATCCAGTAGTTTGTCAACTGTTCATTCTCCTCTGCTGTCACTCTATTCTGATAGTCTTTTATCTAGGGTAATCTCTTCTAACAATGGGAGCTGCTCAGGCTCGGTTGTGAACACTCCATGGAACTGGGTTCAGTACCCTCACAAGACTTTCCTTGTCACTTCTATATATGCCCCTTCTGTTTTCCTTAGTCTTGTCATTTGGTCGTTTACCAGCATGATTCCTTCTTAGGTTATATGGCTATGTAGTAATTTAGGTTGCTTTTTAGCTATGATTGCAATATCATTCTCATAATTTCTTTCCAATACTCGTTTTTGTTAATGTAATCGTTCCTATCTCTGTTACATCTAATCCTGTTGTCCTCTTTCCTTTGTCTTCTGTACTTCCTCCACTCCCTCCTGCTGGCCATTTTTGCTTCCTGACACTATCTAGTAAACCATGGGTTACTATATTCCCCCTGCTTTTTACCTTTACTGTTGGAGTAAATTCTCTACGGCCTCCTTGCATTTCCATATGACTAGTTCATCATATCTTGCACTGTTTTTCCTCTAATTTCTTCCTCTCACTGCACTTCTGCCAGGTAGTCCCTTGTCCTTCTGTAGTCCGCTTTCCTGTAATCAACTCTCCTTTCCCAGACCTCTTGGAGTTGGTCACAATTTTGAGTTCCATCTTGTAGTCAAAGACTAGGACACAATGGTCATTGGCTCCTAGTGGTATTTCATGTTCCAAATTCTCGATGTATTCCTCATTCTGGGTGAAAATCAGGTCTAATAGGCTCGGCGTATCCCCCCCTCTTTCTCTTGTGTCTTCCTTCACATGTTGTGTTAGGAAATTCCTGTCTATAACGTCTACTAACTTTGCTCCCCACGTTTCCTCCTCGCCTTGGGGGTTCCTTGTTTCCCAATTTATCTCTCCGTGATTTAGTCTCCCCATAACCAGCATTTTTGCTCTAATTCTATGCACTATTATTTCTGCCCTCTGCATTTCATCTATACATGCCTTGTTGCTGTCATCATACTCCTGCCTGGGCCTTCTACTGTTTGGTGGAGGATTGTAGATTATCAAGTTCACAATCTTCTCCGCTGTCAGAGTTCCATGTATGGAGCTTGGGCTTTCATTGGTACCCCAATTTTCCAGGTCATCAAGTAAGTAAGTAATTATCAATAGAAGGCACCAAACCGGGAAGGCTATGTAGCACCATCAAATGTGCAGGATAATCAGAGGGCGCTAAATATCACCAAGGAAGCCAATACGAAAACAAAAACGCTTTAGGCAAACGATATCAAAAGTATCTGAGTCGCCAAGAATTCGATCGAGGGACAAGCGACCGAGGGGGACGGTCGGAAAACAAGACACACGCTCGTCCTGGAAGTCAGGACATTCAACAAGGATATGTACGACCGTAAGAGGGACAATGCAATTTGGACAATAAGGAGCAGGGCGGCGCTCCATTAAGTGACCGTGAGTTAAACGGGTATGGCCAATACGTAACCTAGCCAGAGCCGTTTCCCACCGCCGGTTACGGTGGCAGGAGGAAGGCCACTGGGACACACGACTCTTAAGAGTACGCAGTTTGTTACCAATAACAGAAGACCAACAACTCTGCCAGCGGGCAAGGATGGAGGCATGAATAACTGGGTAAAAGTCGGAATAAGGAATACCTTTACGGGAGATGGGACAAGTGCGGATAGCGTCCTTAGCGGCAGCATCCGCACGCTCATTTAAAGAGACACCAACATGGCTGGGAACCCAGCAAAACGCAACCGACTTAAATTTACTGGAGATAAGAAACAGCCAATGTTGAATCTCGATGACCACAGGGTGGACCGGATTAAAGGACCCTAAAGCCATGAGGGCACTACGAGAGTCAACTACCACCACGAAGGAGGATTGACACTGGGAAAGCAGGAGACGAAGAGCATAGAGAATAGCATAGAGTTCTGCTGTGAAGATGCTAGCCTCCGGAGGAAGGCGACACATATAAGTGTGGTCAGGAAAAACAACAGAGTAGCCCACACCGTCAGCAGACTTTGACCCGTCGGTGAAGATGGGAACGGAGTGGGAGTGAGAAGAAAAGTGCTCAAGGAAGAGGCGTTTCAGAACTGTAGGAGGGGTAAAAGCTTTAGTGATGCGGGTCAGAGAAGTACAAAATTTGGGAAGGGGGACCCTCCACGGGGGCAAGGATGGAACAATACGAGGAGAAACATTAGTAATACGAACCGAAAGAGAATCTTGTAAGCGAGACAAACGGACAGAAAGAGGAAGGTGGTGAAGAGGAACAGGAACTACAGGAGGGGTAAAAGTCAAAGCACGATAGAGGCGAGAGTGAGGATGCTGTAAGGATCGCGCAAGATAGCGAAGACTGTAGCGATCACGGCGATCCTGGAGAGACAGAAAGCCAGTGTCAGCGTACAAGCTGAGGGTAGGAGTTGAACGAAAAGCACCAGAGCTGAGGCGCAACCCAGTATGGTGCAAAGGATCAAGACGGCGAAGAGTAGAAGGAGAAGCAGAAGAGTATGCAGGGCAACCATAATCGAGCTTAGACAGGACGAGAGAGGAATGCAAATAGAGGAGCGTGCGCCTATCCGCTCCCCAAGAAGTATGGGACAAAACCTTAAGTAGGTTAAGGGCCTTAGAGCATTCAACACGGAGGTAAGAGACATGGGGCGACCAAGACAAACGAGTGTCAAAGAATAACCCCAAAAGCTTCGTGGAATCTTTGTACTCAAGGGGATGACCATAAAGTGACAAAGAGGGACGAAGAACGACCCGCTTCCGAGTAAAAGTCATGGCACAAGTCTTAGTAGTAGAGAACTTGAAGCCATGATTGGTGGCCCAAGATGACACGGCATCAATCGCAAGTTGAAGCCGCCGTTGAAGGAGAGGCGAATCATCACCCCGACAGCAAAGAGTAAGATCGTCAACATAAAGAGCGGAGAAGATGCCAGAAGGAAGGGAGGAAAGGAGACCATTGAGGGCAACCAGAAAAAGAGTAGTACTCAGAACACTACCTTGGGGCACACCTTCATACTGCCGAAAAGAGGCAGAGAGAGTGGTACCAAGCCTGACTCGAAAGGTACGAGAGAGAAAGCTTTGAAGGAAGAGTGGGAGATTACCACGAAGGCCAAAAGAACGAAGTTGGGACAGAATATGGTATCTCCAAGTCGTGTCATAAGCCTTTTCCAGGTCAAAAAGGACAGCAACAACGGAGGTCTTCGCAGCAAAAGCAGTACGAATATAGACCTCCAAGTTCACCAGGACATCAGTCGTGCTGCGGCACTTGCGAAAACCAAATTGAGGAGAGAGGTGGTGATGGTGTTCCAAGAACCACATCAGACGGACATTTACCATACGCTCAAACAGCTTGCAAACACAACTCGTGAGAGCAATAGGGCGGAAGTCCTTAGGGGACGTACCGAGAGACCCTGGTTTCCGAATAGGGAGTACAACGGCATCGAGCCAGTCCTCAGGGACGGACGACGACTCCCAGACCTGGTTATACAGATTCAGTAAATACTGAGACGTGCACGGAGGGAGATGGCGAAGCATCTCATAATGAACGTCATCCGAGCCCGCCGCCGTAGATCCGCAGAGGGCCAGGGCAGACTGAAGTTCAGAAAGAGAGAAAGGATCGTTATAGGGAAGGCGGAGATGAGTGTGGAAATCTAAAGGATAAGATTCAAGAACAGGCTTACAAAGAAGGAAGGATTGAGGAAGATGAGAACCAGAGCTAACAGAAGAAAAGTGGGAACCAGTTCCCCGCGACCTTCACTGGATCCACCACAAGAGTTCCACGGAGGTGGAGAACCGGCGAGACATCTGGAACGAACTTGCCCGCAATCTTGCGGATCTTCTTCCAGATCTGCGGTAGAGGAGTATCGGACGTAATGGTGGAAACATAAGATTTCCAACTCTCACGTTTAGCTGTACGGATGGTCCTACGGGCCACCGCACTTGCCTTCCGAAACAGAATAAAAGAATCAGCCGTCTGCCGGCGGCGTGTTTTTTTCCAGGCTGCACGCTTACAGCGGACAGCCCGAGCACAATCCGCATTCCACCAGGGAACACACTTCCGTGTGCCCCGGGAGGAAGAGCGAGGGATAGAGCGGAGGGCAGCGTTGAAGACAGTGTCATAAAAAAGGAGGAGGGCGCGAGGAAGAGGCAGAGAGGAGAGGTCAGAGAGAGTAGCACGGAGGGTGAATAGGCACCAGTCAGCCTTGGCAAACTGCCACCTAGGGAAGGAAAGGGAGGGTGGAAAGAGAAAAAGGAAACGAGGATGGGAAATGATCACTGTTATGGAGGTCATCAAGAACCTGCCACGTGAAATCTAAGTAAGGGACGACGAGCAGAGAGAACGATCAAGACAGGAAAGGGTGCGAGTTCGAGAGTCCACATGAGTGGGCTCACCAGAATTCAGAAGAGATAGAGAAGAAGCGAGGACGAACGGTTCGAGAAGACGGCCTCGGGTGTTTGTCAGAACATCACCCCAGAGGGAATGTCGACAGTTGAAATCACCCAAAAGGAGCACCGGCTCTGGCAAGGAGTCCAGGAGGTGCTTAAGATCAGGAAGGGAAAGAGGGACATTTGGAGGGAGATAAATGGAACAAACTGTATACCATTTACCCACAAAAACACGGGCAGCAGAACAATGGAGAGGGGACGGAAGAAGTAGGGGGACGAAGGGAATATCAGAACGAATTAAGAGAGCAGTAGAGTTATGGGCCCCAGCAAGAGCTGGGAGGGGAGAAAGAAAGGAATAACCACGAAAGTGACCAGGACGAGCACCAAGCATTGATTCCTGGAGACAAACACAAAGTGGTGTAAACTGTATAATTAGAAGTTGGAGTTCATGGAAGTTGGCATACATTCCATGAATATTCCAATGAAGAATAGACATTATCAAAGAGAAAGGACAGTAACAGAAAACAAGAAAGAAATAAAGGTAAAGAGGAACACAGTTTTTTAAAGAATCTCAAGATCTGGGTCAGGATCAGGGTCTGGATCAGGAGCAGGGTCTGCAAAATCAGGGTTAGGGGGCATAGGTAAACTTAGTAAGGAGAGAGGGAAGGGAGCAAGAGGACTGACCAGAGGCGGACTGACGGGATCCGGAGGAGGAGGAGACAACTGAGAGGGGCAAGCAAGGACAGTTGGAGGAGGGGGGGGGGCAGAAATCAGGGAGTGCACCTCAGGAAGGGCAGCAACAGAGAATGAATCGGGGGCGGAAGTAACCTCCATATCAGATACTGGGGGGTTCGACCACTGAAATGGGAGGGGATGGAGTGACAGAGTCAGATGGAGGGGGTGAGGATGAAAGCGAAACCTTCTTACCCGCCGGAGAGGAAGGAGAGGAGCCAGGCTTACGTTTCTGACTCGAAGAGACAGGCGTTCCAGTAACAACGTACCGGGCGACAGACTCAGTGGTCTCAGCAGGAGAAGAGGAATGAGAGCGAACAACACGAAGAGGATGATGTATATCAGCCTGGGAGGATGCTGGGAGGATGATGGATATCAGCCTTGGCAGTCAGGTGGCGTGGAGAGTCAAGAGACTGGGGGAAGGGTCGGGAAGAAAGAGTTTGGGAAGATGGGGAAGAAGACAAAGGAGATATGGTGGACTGGGTAGGAAGCGGGGAAACCCCAGATGGAGAACCAGGAGGGAGACTATCCAGGACAGGAGGCAAAGGAATAGGGGAGGAGGTGGTGGATGTGGTCGGGTTTAAGGCCTGGAAACGGTTGTGAGACTGAGGAAGACGGGAAAGACGAGGAGAGGTAGAACGCAACACGTGAGCGTAGGAGACTCCCGCGAAAGGGGTGAAATGACGAACTTGGCGTCTCGCTTCAGGAAAAAGACAGACGATCACGGTGCTTTAAGTTGAGGACGGCTTCCTTGAGTTTGTAGTGCATACACGAGCAGGAGAAGGTAGGGTGGGCTTCACCGCAATTGAGGCAGCGAGCCTGGGGAGAAGTGCACTCGGACTTAGAATGACTATCGTCCCCACAAAAGGGGCACAGATACACAGTACTGGTGCATTTGAGGACACAGTGCTCGAACTTCCAACACTTATTGCAAAGTTTAGGACAGGGAATGTACTCCTGAATGAAGCATCTGGCACCAGCAAGAATAATAGAGGGCGGAAGGGCCCCTACTATCAAAGATGATTTTTACAACTCGAAGGGGCTGACGGCGACGACCACGAGGGGGTCGAGTAAACGTGTCCACCTGGAGGACAGAATGGCCTTGGGCTTCGAGGATATGTTTAATATCCTCATGGCAATCTTTGAAGTCCCGAACACCAGTTGCAACATGGTGTGGGAGGAGAACAGTGCCAACACTGGCATTTAACCGAGCGTTTTTGGAGACCCGAACAGGGGTCTCTCCAATGCAGGACAAAGCGGCTAAGCGAGTAGCTGCATCCTGAGAAGGAGCAGCGACGACACACGTACCGTAACTGGTGGAGTTAAAAGTAACAGAGACATATACTGAATCAACAAGGTGTTTATGAAGGGAGAAATCGTCAGGAGGAGTAGAATCGAGATGGTGATCAAAGTATTTAGCCCATGTAGCGGGATCAAACAAGGCGTTGTAAGTACTATTACGGGAAGGCATCGTGCGAGGGCGGCCGTGGCGGGGACAGCGTTGGTAACCCACAGAGAGAGAAGGGGTAAAAGGTGCAGTAGTCACAATGAGAGACGAAGCCGTGCCAGGGGACGAGGTGGTCACCACTGGGGGCTGGGGACTCGATCCTACCGCAGAGGAGGGAGGGGAGCCGATGGGAGTAGTCAGGTCGTCGGGACCCAGTGCAGCGGGGGCTACACGGCCTGGCCTTCCAACACAGTCCGACTCGGGGGCTTGGTCGCCCTCCCCACGAGCTTGAGAAGGAACAAGAGAAACATTATCAGCCATGAAAACGAGGAAAAAACTTTCATTCACGAATGTGCCCCCACACCCACCATGGAGCCACAGTTAGAGGCAGGACACCTAAAATGAATGTTGGAGGATGGCTTCTATGGTAGATTAGAGGCTACCTATCCATCAGAAAGTCATCTGTACTGTTTCAAGGGCATCGGAGTGCAACGAGAGATTTTTAACTTGACACTCCACATGGAGGTGTCCTCAGTCCTACTCTGTTCAATGTGTTGATCAATGCACTTTTAAACTCAGTAACTAGAAGACCCAGCGAACACATCATTAGCTATGCGGATGATATACGGATCCACACCAATGGTTATACCAACATTGCGGGGATTGGGGGGAACCCCAATCCAGCAACCCATGAACCCCAGGGGGAAATGCAACACCTCAGCCCACCACCCAATAGGGCCCTCCCTATCCCCCAGCACAAACCCTTCCTTGCCCCTGCACAATGCCCATCATGAAACCCAAATCCTCTCCCTCCCCTTACCCCAAGTAGCCCCTGCTTTCCCAGCCCCTGGTCTTCTCCCTGCCCCAAGCAGGCCTGAGCAAGACCAAAGCCCTCTATCCCCCACTCCATCTCCCCCCAAACACCTGTCAACTATACCGCAGGAGGGCGTGCCCTCTCCCCAAGCAATCCCTGCTCCCTCACCCCCAGGACTTCTTCCTGTCCCAAGCAGGACTGAGGAAGACCTAAGCCCTCCATCCCCCACTCCACCTCCCCCTGAACCCCTGGCAACTACCTCGCAGGAGGATGAGCCTACCCAAGTAGCAATGATCATAGAACAACTTCCTACACTTGTGGGGAATGAGGGTGAAATTGGATATAAGAAAGTGTGCTTCAAGGTAATGTACTCAAACATTGATGGGATTACCAATAAAGCAAGTGAACTGGCAGAAAGGGTGCAAGAAGAAAACCCTGATGTAATAGGACTAACGGAAACAAAATTGTCAGGAGTCGTAACAGATGCTGTGTTTCCAAAGGACTACTATATAGTAAGGAAAGAGAGGGAAGGAAGAGGAGGTGGAGGAGTGGCCCTGCTGATAAGGAAGGACTGGAGTTTTGATGAGATGGAAATTCCGGGCTGTGACGGATTCAGAGATTACATAACAGGAACTATAACAATGGGAGGACCTAAGATAATAGTGGCAATCATTTACAACCCTCCCCTAAATGACAGAAGACCTAGACAGGAGTTTGATAGGAACAACATGGCAACCATTAATATAAGAGAGAGAGCAGCTTCAGTTGCCTGCAGGAATGGCTCAAGACTCTTAATCATGAGCGATTTCAACCATGGAAAGATAGACTGGGAGAATGGGGACCCACATGGTGATGCAGATACGGGGAGAGCTAAACTCTTGGAAGTGGCAACAAGGAATTTTCTGAGCCAGCATGTCAAGGAACCCACAAGAGTGAGAGGCAATGATGAACCACCTAGACACATAGAACCATAGGAATGAGTGACCACAGTGTACTGACCTTTGAGTACTTGGTGGAGGTAGGGATAACCTATCCAAGGTTAGAGAGAGGCTCCGTGCTCTCAAGGCTGTAGCAGGCTACCATCCAACCTATGGTGCAAATGTGAGAATTGACAAAATGAGGTATCTCTCATATATTAGGTCTCTGATTATGCAGTACCCATGCTTGGTCTAGTGCCTGAGAGAATGCTTGGAGGGCTGGAAAAGATGCAAAACGAAGCCATGAGGATTATCCTCGGATGCCCCTGTACAACTAAATTACTAAATATGAGGAAGGAACTGAATATTTCATGTGTAAGTGATCGTATCACTGAAATTAATGCTTTAATTGGTATCAAGATATTTAGGCTAATCCACCTTAACCACTGCACTGAAACCCTCCAAGCCTTCTTCCTTGAAGGTCAGCATCCCTCCAAATGGATTACCATAAGCCCCAAGACATAACTGTGACGTGCTTATCTCTGAAGCTAGACACAGGTATAATGATATAATCAATGATGGAGTCAGAGTCTGTCTCCTGTGGATTCCTTCCCACATTGGTCTCCGAATGCATGATAGAACTGATGAGTTGGCCAAGACTTTTGCTCGTAAAGAGGGAATTAATAACCAACCTGGACTGTCTTTGAGCAGCCTGAATGAGTTATATTCCGGGAACATCAACTAAATTTCGGAGTCTTGAGGCAAAGTGAAATTCACACCAGTTCCTCCATCTATCATCTTTCTATTAAGCAGGAAGTACCGCGCGTGTATGGGTCATCCAATAAGGTTAGCAGACTTCTAGATGTTATGACTGCTAGGCTTAGTCTCGGCTACAAATACCTCTGGGAGTTTGTAACATCTGCTGATGTAGTTTTGACTAAATGTAAACTCTGTCAGCAGAACTATTCGCATACTTTGCGTTATTATATACTAGAATGTGAAAAATCTCGGAATTTAGAGATAACACCATCAATGGTGTCCACAAAATGTGTAAGTACTTCATTGATAATGATGTGCTGCCCGAAATTTTAGCGAAGTATCCAAAATTTGCTTACTATAGGTAATGCATGCACATGACTGCAAAGCTGCCGCCCAGTTGGGTGGGTGTGGAGTAAGACTAGTAACTGTGTGATTCACCATAGATGTAAAGTGCCTTGTATAGTGACTCTTGTGAGACTCTTGTTGAATCACTTGTGATACAAAAGATTATTGATGTGTGTATTTGTGTAGGTGATTAAATATGTATGTGTATGTATATGTATATATATGTACATGTATGTATGAGAATGTGTACATGTATATATCTATATAAATAAAGATGGAAATGTTCGTTTGTTCAAAATCGCTAATCTCCGAAAGTTCTTCATCGATTACTTTGAAATTCTTACACAATGTTCCATTCGCATCCGAGCTGGTTTTTAGGTACAAATTATATTGATGTCCTATCTGTGACAGAAAAAAACATGTTTTTTTTAAATACTTTGTTTCTCATAAGTTTTTCATGTGAAAGAAATCTTCAAAACCTCTTTACCGATTGGTTTGAAATTTTGACACGACGTTGCATTCGAATAGGCGCATGTTTCTATATACTTACTATATACATGCCTTACCTGTGACTGGAGAAAACATGCTTTTTTTGAAAAACATCGCCATCTGTTGGATGTTAGAGCAACACACGCTGTAATTTCCCAAAGTTCTTCACCGATTGCTTTGAAATTCTGACACAACGTTCCATTCGAATATGCGCGTCCTTTTATATACCTACTATATAGATACCACCACTGTGACAGGGAAAAAACATGCATTTTTGAAAAACAGCGCCATCTGTTGCACATAATACCAACATGCACACTATACTAAATGTCACGAATTCCATTTGAATGTTTCCGATTGCATTGATAAATTTTATTTTCATAGATTTTGATTTGTTTTATTTTTTATTGAATTATTTTGTGTAATATTGTGTTAGAATTGAGCTGTGTTGTTTACCATACCGTTCATTTCGTAAGTATAAGTATAGATGCCACACCTGTTACAGGTAAAACTATGCATTTTTTAAAAACAGCGCCATCTGATGCATGTAAGAGGAACACTCATGCTATACTAAACATGTTACAATTCCATTTCAATGTTTCTGACTGCATTGATAAATTGAATTTTCATACATTTATATTTATTTTCATTTTGATTTAATTTTGTGTGAATTGTGTTGGAATTGAGCTGTGTTGTTTACCATACCTTTCATTTTGTGAGTATAGTTTATTTTTTAATTTTTCATATTTTCATTTCATTTTTTAACAGTTTTTTATATTTCAGTGATAGGAACATTAGATCACTTAATGTTCCCAATTTTCTGATGGGAACATCAGACCATTTGGAAAGGCATCAAATGAGGTAGTGGGGAATGGTGGGGATGATGAGGGGATAGAAGCGAGAGTTGGTGGGGAAGGACGAGGGGACGGGGGAGTTTGGGATCGTGGGGATGAGGGGATGGGGGGACTGGAGAATGGTGTGTAGGACATAGGGACAAGGGAGTGGGGCACGGTGGGAAGGAAGAGGGGATGGGTGAGTGGGGAATGTTAGGGAGGACAAGAGGATGGTGGAGTGAGGAATGGTTGGGAGGTCGTGGAGACGGGTGAGGGGGAATTGTGGGGGGACTGGGGGACAGGGAAGGTTCCAGGGGACAGCAATATATACTAGCAGTACCCGGCCAACACGTGACCGGGTACTGCTAGCATATATATTTGTTTATATATATATATATATATATATATATATATATATATATATATATATATATATATATATATATATATATATATATATATATATATATATATATATATATATATATATATATATATATATATATATATATATATATATATATATATAAATGTAAATGTTCGTTTGTTCCAAATCTCTAATTTCAGAAAATTCTTCACCAATTGCTATGAAATGTTCACACAACGTTCCATTCGCATTCGAGCGGGTTTATATATACATATTATATAGATGTCACGTCTGTGACGGGAAAAAACATGTTTTTTTTTTAAAAACTGTAACTTTTTTTTAAAACATGTGTTTTTCATGGGAGGGAAATCTTTGAAACCTCTTTACCGATTGCTTTAAAGTTTTGACACAGCATTGCATTCGAATAGGCGCGTGATTTTATATACCTCCTATATGCATGCCGCACCTGTGACAAGAAAAATCGTGTTTTTTTTTTTAACAGTGCCATCTGTTGGACGTAAGAGCAACACATGCTGAAATCTCTGAAAGTACTTCAACGATTGCTTTGAAATTTTGATACAACGTTCCATTCGAATACATGCGTGTTTTTATATACTGACTATATAGATATCACACCTGTGACATGTAAAAAGATGTTTTCTTTTAAAAAACAGCGCCATCTGTTGCACGTAATAGCAACTCACGCTATACTAAATATGTCACGATTCCATTTCATTGTGTCTGACTGCATAGATAAATTTAATTTTCATAAATTTCGATTTATTTTCATTTTGATTTAATTTATTTTGTGTGACATTACGTTGAAATTGAGCTGTGTTGTTTACCATACCATTCATTTCCTGAGTACTGTTTATTTATGTATTTTTTCATTGTTTTGATTTCGTTTTTTATCTGTTTTTCTTATATTTCATTGATGGGAACATCAGATCATTTGATGTTCTTAATTTTCTGATGGGATCATCAGATCATTTGGGAATGCATCGAACGAGGGAGTGGGGAATGTTAGGGAGGACAAGGGGACGGGAGTGGGGAGTTTTGGGGAGGATGAGAGGACAGGGGAGTGGGTGTTAGTGGGGAGGACAAGGGGATGGGGCAGTTGGGGGGATAGGGGCATGGAGAACGGTGGGGAGGACAAGGGGACAGAGGAGGGGGGTTGGTGGAAAGGACGAGGGGACGGGGAGGGGGGAATGGTAGGGAGGATGAGGGGATGGGGGAGTGGAAGATGGTGGAGAGGAGGAGGAGACGATGGAGTGGGGAATGGTTAGAAGGACGAACGGACGCTGGAGTTGAGAATGTTGAGGAGAACAAAGGGACGGGGGAGTGGGGAATTGTTGGGAGAGGGGACAGGGCATGGGGAATGGTGTGGAGGACTAGGAGACATAGGAAGCTTGCTGAACCACAGCAATGCGTGGCTGGGTACAGCTAGTAACATTAATAATTTTGTAACTTCAATTTTTTTTATTTGCTTAGCTAAACAAACTAGAGGGCTCATTTCCTGAACCGATTACGTGCCTCTGTAATCCTTTATACCACAGCCCACGAGATGGGTAAGGGGGTGCATAATAAAGAAATTGAATTGAATTGTATGCGCAGTTGACACCACCATTCGGTTCCACGGTTGTTAAACGGGGGCAATTAAGAAGCTTGAACATCCTGGAGAATCCTCATGGTGGAGGAGCTGTGTTTACAACTGTCGTACAGCATCTAGACACTGATGCGGTCCACCGGAAGACGAGTGTCGTTGCCCTGCCTCATTTAATGATCCATTTATACAAACGTTAACCAAAAGTATTTGGCTACACAATTATTTATTAAGTATATGGATTTATTTTGGAGTATTACCATAATATGCTTATAGCTGTTAAATGTAATTACATATCCTGATGTGGATTCATTTATGGAGAGAGGCCTCCCTGGGGATGGTGTTCATAAAATGGTCAAGATATACTGACCTGACACTCTCTCTATCTGTCTTGGGGGCATCAGTTCCAAATATGCCAAAAATATACAATAAATGAAAACTAGTTCGATTTCAATCAAACTTTTTTGACGAGTTGTATATGAAAAGGATTTCATTTTGTCCAAGTCTCAGCATCGTAGCATAAATAGGAAGGGAGAAAAAAATATTGAATTTCTGTGTAAAATTTTTTCCAAAATGGTCAAAAATTAACATCAAACACAAGTGTCCACTGAAATCATGTCTATGACTCTCAGCTATCACAATAGCATACAATAAAAAAAAAGAATTAGTTTTATATAAAAAAAAAAATTAAGTTAAAAAAATGATTTTTTTTTTTTACATTTTATTTTTCATGTTTGTTTATCGGACGATTTGCATGAAACTTATACACCTGACTGCACGTAAGCCTATCTGTAAGAGTGCCAATTTTGGAGGAAATTGGTTGATGCCAACATCAACCACATATGGCAGCACCTTAGATTTTAATTTTTAATGATTTATTTTTCAAGTAACATAAACGTAGTTCCTACTCTTTCATTTTTGTTCAATTTACATGAAACTTACACCTTATATGTAAAGTTTACGTCTCTAAAATCTTATGCCAGCATTTTATCCCAAGTTCATTTATTGATTTTATAATAGAAATAAACATGATATATTTGCATAATTTTTTTGTTGGAACTTTGACCATTTGTATTAGTAAAACTAAACATAATTTGGAAGATGCCCAGTACCAGATCCTTTATTATATGCTAATGTGTCAGAAAAGTGTCATAGAATGATTATATTTGAAACTTGTGGTTGTAGGAACTTACTGAAAATGTGTAATATTCGTTAAAAAAACACGCAAAAAATTAAATCTCCCTTTCAATTTAGGTTGCAGTACTGAAACTTGGGATAATTGCAGCCCTTTTCATATACAACTAGTCAAAAGAGATTTGTTGACATTGAACAAAGTTTAAAAAACTAACTCGTGCCCCGTAAGAGAGCTTGGCTTGTTCATTAAATACCTATGACTGGCCCCATGTGCTTTCATAGATCATGTTAGACATGGGTAGGAGAGGGAGAGGAGAGTATAAACTGCAATGCTATGCTGTGGAAAATCATGAACCTGTGTATTGGGAAGGAATTTGATTCAGGATAACTGCAGAATCTCTTGATGTAAAATGCCGAAAGTCTCAAAAACTGTTGCAAAACTTCATGGAATAATTACATTAGTTTGTTATATTATCTTCTCATCGTCCTACTTTTTTATATAAAGTTAAGCAATGTTTGTATTATTGTTTTAATGGTAAGCTACACGCTAAGTTTCCAATATATGTCACTTTAAATTGTAAGCTTTAATGTTACTCACCTTATGCCAAAATTAAAAGCTTGATTTAGACAGATGTACCCCTTTTCAGCTATTACTGTAATGATTATGACTACCGTAATGATTTTTAAATCACTGACAAATACGTCTTCTAAATCACGAATATTCTGTATTTAATTACAGATATTACAAATAATAATTATGGTTTTCTTTTAGGTAAACATTCACTGTAACATTTGTACTAACTAACCAAACTCTAAATGTCAAACATTAACTGGTGACTGGTCGCCGCAGCGGCTAGGGAGCGCGTGGTGGACTTCACGTGTCCCTACCTACAGGAGCCCACCATCTTGGTGTCCCGGGCCCCCGCCACTACCAACACTGCCTTCGCTATCTTCACACCCTTCACCACAACCGTAGGTGGTGTTATCTTTGTTGTTGATGTTATCTTTGTTGGTGGTGTTATCTTTGTTAGTGGTGTTATCTTTGTTAGTGGTGTTATCTTTGTTAGTGGTGTTGTTTGTGTTGTAGGTTTTTTTTAATCTATGTTAGTGGTGTTATCTTTGTTAGTGGTGTTATGTGTGATGATGGTGTTATCTTTTTGGTGGTGTTATCTTTGTTAGTGGTGTTATCTTTGTTAGTGGTGTTATCTTTGTTAGTGGTGTTGTTTGTGTTGTAGGTTTTTTTTAATCTATGTTAGTGGTGTTATCTTTGTTAGTGGTGTTATGTGTGATGATGGTGTTATCTTTGTTGGTGGTGTTATCTTTGTTGGTGGCGTTGCCTTTGTCGGTGGTGTTATGTTTGTGCTGTAGTTGGCGTTATCTTTTTTTGTGGTGCTATGTTTGTTGAAGGTGTTATCTTTGTTGGTGGCGTTATCTTTGTCGGTGGTGTTGTTTGTGCTGTAG
This sequence comes from Procambarus virginalis, assembly GCA_020271785.1. Classification (NCBI taxonomy): domain Eukaryota; kingdom Metazoa; phylum Arthropoda; class Malacostraca; order Decapoda; family Cambaridae; genus Procambarus; species Procambarus virginalis. The sequence continues at coordinate 188,228 of WNGS01057806.1, forward strand.
GTGTTTGTTATCTTTGTTGGTGGTGTTATGTTTGTTGGTGGCGTTATCTTTGTTGGTGGTGTTTGTGGGAAAATCTAACTCTAATATTTGAATTAAATAATGAAAACTTCAATAGTTACGAAGGACCACCACTTTTTATGAAAAAGGGGAAAACTAAGGAGAGCAAGTGGTTTGAATTAATTTCACGGACTAGTGTCCTATGGATTTTAATGAGACTATATGTTATCATGAAATAAGTGTCAAATTCACTCTCTCAAAATGGGGGGTTACCTGCTGAAAGATTAATACATTCTTAGCATTATGCTAATGCTGGTTCTTCGTTAGAGTAATTGTTGAATGTGAAATTATGCAATGAAATAAGTCGATGTAAATTCACCTCAATACGCCATAGCAATATGAAATAATTTATGGCAAATATAAAGGTTAGTAAGGAGATCTTAATGGACGATCATTATTGTAACTAAGTTATTAATATTTTACTGCTAACAAAGAATAACAGCTTACCTGTAAGAAATAAGAGAAGAGTAATCGGATGCCACGCGTCCCCTACAACTTATATATATATATATATATATATATATATATATATATATTATATATATATATATTATATATATATATATAATGGAAGGAGTACCACCTCTGGCTGGAAGAAGGGGGACCCATAGCCTCGGAGGAAATCACACATAACGCATTGGAGGGAATGTAGGTCCCCTCCAATACAGTTTCTGTGTGCTTTTCTCCTACCACCCCCTTCCTTTTTTTTATGCTTTATTGTGTATTTAAAGGTTACAAAACATACAAGACAAATGCCTAAAGGTTATGTATCTCTTGAAGCCCTCCGCTTCCGGACAGGAACCGAGGACGCAGCAAGCATTTCCCTCTGGATCGCCACACTGAGGCGCTGAAACAAAAAACTGCAAGCCTTGGGTCTCTGGTGACGTCGATGAGCTTGGAACCCAATTCCTGAGAAATCCCAAGGCACTCTTGCCCCCAGGGGCCATGCGTCTCAGACGCTATGGGAACAAAGAGGTATTGGCCTGCCAGTCGCCTGTATTTGCGAGATTTTGCTGTTTCCCTGTGGTTGGCCGCCCCACCTGCTTGATCAGCTCCGAAGTGTACATAGGTGTCAGCCAGGGTGGATACACATGTGTAGTCCCACACCAACTGTCTACCCTCCTTCCATGAGTATATGGTGATGCCATCAGGGCGAAGTGCGGGGAAATCCGGGTTCTGCCCCCTAGGATGCGAGGTTCTCTCTCCGCTGGGCACTTAGCTGAGACGAGGCTTCTCTTGATGATGTCATTGACCTCGTTGTGTCTTGCATGCCAGCCCTTTGTGCTTCCACAATGCAACCCATGCAGTCCGTATTGGTCTGCTTCCACCCTGTTGCAAATACACTTGTATTCAGTGTGAATTGGGGCACCAAGGCGGAGGGCCACTGCTACCCGAAGGATTCTGGATCTAGGCGCGTGCCCATTGCTGACATGGTACTGCCAGGAGAAGTCTCCTGCATGGGGGCACGCACTGCTCTGAGGCGGGCTTTCTCCTTGTCTGATGTTGCGGCGCTGAGCATGGCATCAGCTACTTTTTCCACTAGAGGGTGTCCCAGCCGGACTGTTTGTGTTTGTTTTGTTGGCTCTATATGGTTGCTGGGCTGCCAGAACTCCCACTGATTTGAACTTCAGTGAAAGCAGGATCGTGTATTCCTGCTGAATCTCTCAAGTTGCAGGTAAGATCTCTGACGAGGTCGTGCGCTGCATGGGAGGAGGAAAGGAAGGCTGGT
>WNGS01057806.1:194172-221465 GCA_020271785.1 Procambarus virginalis
ATTTGCCGCACATTCTTGTGAGCACGTCACACAATGTACACACACAGTACCATCACTTTCATGTACAAACTACAGCAGGCCACTTCTCATTCCTCAACGTATATGCCAGAAGCCAGAAACTCAATGTAACATTGCTCCAGATCTAGACAATCATGGGACAATATACATGGGAGATTTTAATGCAAGAAATATTACGCTGGGAGACATTACTAGCAACGATAATGGATGCAAATTTATCAAATATGTTTATGACAACAGACTAACCGTGTATACTACGGATACCCAAACTCATTTATTGGGAGGCAGACTTGATTATGTAATGGGTAGAAACCTTGTGCAAGATAGGATGGAATGTTCGTTGGTAAATCACTTAGTTAGTGATCACTATGCAGTTTCTGCTTCCTATGAGGTACAGTGTGATGTACCTAATAGACATCAGAGACGGAAAATGAATATTCCGTATGGCTTGCATGACCACTTTATTAATTGTATATCAAAATGGTATCAAGATTACACAATAACGAATGTACAAGCCTTCTCCAGAGATCTTCTCCAGAGATCGACACATGGGTGTGTTGGGGAACAAGTCGTAAGCCTAGCAGAAGTGGACAACACCTGCCACCACCCAAGTGGGTCCTTGACCCCGTATTTGTTAAAGAACATGAACGAGAAAAGCAACTTGGTGATATGTACAAACGAACCAAAGCACAAGGTGACTTGCATGCATTTCTAGTTGCAAATAGAGAGGTGAGAGACATGAGCAACGTTATACGTAATAAACTTTGGGAAGAGTTCCTACAAAGTATAAATGAGCAAACAACACTTGTTGAAGTTTGGGAAAAGATACGAAAAATCTCTAGAAGCAACTCAACCAAACCACTGCACCACAGCCCACTAGAACAAGCAAACATTCTCCTTGATCAATGGGCACTGACATCGAGCTACGACTCACTTCCATTTAACATACAGCATAAACTTGATGACACAGGCCCCAACAGACAACGAACCATCAATGTTGCCTGTACAGCTATCGACGTGTCGGACCTTAATGATGTAACTGAATGGGAATTAAATCATGCACTAAAGATGGGAAAATCAACTGCTCTTGGAGAGGACGGTATTACTTACAGTCTACTGAGACTAGTCTCACAAGTACCAGGTAATCCACTTTTAGTGTTGTACAGAATGAGTTTACGTGAAGGAGTATTACCTGATGCTTGGACAAAGAGTGTCATTGTTCCCATCCCCAAACCACACTCAGATAATTATAGACCCATATCTCTAACATCGTGTGTTTGCAAAGTGCTTGAACATATTGTTCTTAACATACTCTTGTATCGCATACAGGGGCACCTGTCACCTCAACTGTTTGGATTTATGCCTGGGCTCAGTACACAACACTGTTTTGCTGAATACTTCGCACATATTGAAGCTTCCCCTCAAACAGTCTTCATCGACCTAGCAGCAGCTTTTGATACAGCAAACAGAGAAATCATACTGGAACAGCTTGCCGAGCTGGGAATACAAGGAAAATTACTGAAATGGATAAAGGGCTATTTGTCTAATCGAACAGCATATGTTTTGTTTAATGGTGTCAAAAGCACAGAGAGCAAACACTTTGAACTGGGAACTCCACAAGGAGGGATCCTCAGCCCCTTGTTGTTCAACGTTCTGATGCATAAACTTATTAAAGATCTTCCAACTAATAATGAAGACACTGTCATTTGTTATGCTGATGATATATGTTTACAGGCTGCCTCCGAGCCTAGAATGCAAGTTCTGGTCGATGCTTTTGCTACTATAGCTGAGGAATGTGGCCTCCTCATCTCTGTACAGAAAACTCATGCCCTCATTCCACGTGGTATCCCACCAGCCAATTATCATATTGATGGGCGAGCACTCGATAACTGCGAGTCTTACAGATACCTTGGTGTCCCCATTAACGACCCTGGGTACCTTTCTTCTCTCAAGAGGAGACCCTGGGACAGATTAAAGCCCTTGCGGGTCCTTGTTGGTGTCAATCATGGAATTAACGTGAGACTTGCTAGAATGTTTTATGTATCATTTATACGCTCTGTTATTGACTACAATGCTCTACATCTCACACTGTATACTGACAAAGAGCTGAAATCTCTTGAAACTTTGCAAAATGAAGCTATGCGTCTCATCCTTGGGGCTCCAAAGTCCACGAGAATAGTTAATATGGGAGCAGAGTTAAAATTACCTACCATAAGTGAGAGAATTTTGTCTATTAGCACAGTTTTCGGCGTGAAGGCATTGAGTAGATCTAGGCAACACATGAAGTTTCAAGCTAAACATTCTAATATGCTGCACTCACCTGAGGTCTATAGAAGAAGAACGAAATCTGATTATGTATATTGGTTCTACAAGGTAGCCAACTCCATCAAAATATTAAATATGTACCCAACTCAACTAATGATTAATCAACCAATTACTCCATGGGATAACTGGGATTTATCAGTTGATTTTGTAAATGCGCCCAAGAAAGATAGTGTGCACTCTACATTATTAAAACAGTTAACACTGTGCAGCATCACTGAAAGTACTCAGAGTATGGGTAACGATGTGTATCAGTGCTATACCGACGGCTCTGTAGAAGAGGGTGGACGATGTACCGGATGTGCATGTAATATATTTGAACAATCTTCTCTCGTACATACAGCAATGAAGCGCTTCAATGACTGGGCAAGTACAACTCAAACCGAACTTGCAGGCATATACCTTGCCACTGATTTTTTAAAAGACAAAGGCAGCTCCCGCCAAACACACACCGAAACTACGACGTTGGTACAACGTTCGAACAAGTTTTAACCCCTCCTAACCAGTTATAACAACCAATATAGCAAGTTGTAACAACGTTCTAATACGTCATAAATAAGTTAAGCCAAGATGTAACAACTTTATTACAGGTTGTAACAAGCGGAAAATAGAGACAGTTTCGGTATGTGTTTCCAGGGAGTGGACTTATATACTGTGACTCGCACAGTGCACTCCTGGCATTGAACGCACATAGTAGTGACACCCAGAAAATAGTCAGTGATATTCGAATGAATGTTTTAGCTGCTAAAGAAAACAGATTTGAAATTAAATTCCTATGGATACCATCACATGTTGGCATCTCAAGGCATGACACTGTTGATATGCTTGCAAAGACAGCCTGTAGAAAACCAGTGGTAGAAATTGATATGGGTATTTCATTAGCAGTGACGAAGAGAATACTTAAACAAATATCTAATGAAGATCTCACCGACCTAACAAATTCACAAAGACCTGAAAGTTGTAGCATTAAATATTATGATAGATATCGTGAGGAGACATTCACATATGGGACTAATAGAACAAGAACCCGGCAATGTGATGTTATAATGGCCAGATTACGCCTGGGATATAGACGTATCTGGCAGCTTTCTCAAAACCCAAATGTCGAGTACACAATGTGTCAACTTTGTGAAAGAGAAAACATGCACTCTCTTGAACATTATATTGTAGAATGTCCCATACTGGCTGACTTTCGCCCTCCTGGGCTAAGGTATGCTGAACTCTGTAATTACTATATGAGTACTGGAACACTTGATGATATATTGGACTTGTATCCAAGATTGACCATGTAATAGATTAATTATACAATGTATATGATGTAACTATATAACCTGAGCTTGTAAAAGCACCTTAATCACCTTCAGTGATTAAGTGCTTAATTGCACACTAGTTTCTTTATCAGCTATCTCACCCTGTCAGAGTAAATGAGACAAATGTCTGTGAATGCATGTGTGTATATATGTATATGTGTGTGTGTATGTATATGTATGGGTATAAAGTATATATGGAAGCTGATCAGAATTACATTTCACCTTTGTAAATGTACATTAATGACACTATGTAAAAGACACATCGAACACTTTATGTAAGGCATACGTAAATCTGTGTATCTATGTATTTACGTATATAGGTTAGCTTAGCATTTTAAAAACACCGACTCACCTTCAGTGGTTGATTGTTCAATAAACCCTTGAAATATATATATAGCACATCTCTAACCCTGTCCATGGAGGACAGAAGAAAATGTATATATGCTGGTTAGCATTGTAAATGTGTGGCCACGTCTGTAGTAGAAAATAATAATAATAATAATAAAAGTATCTAGTTCAAGACCTTGTATTATCAATGTCATTAATACTACTATCATCAACCATCTATTGGGTGGCTCAACCATTCAGTTTACAACTCAATAACTGTTTACTAAACGTCGAAATCATTTCCTGTGTGCCCATTTTTTACTTGAACCCGTCTCCACTCAAAACCGGACTTGCGGTCCGAGTCGGGACCCTAGGTCCTGACTGGTTTGGAGAGGAGACGGGTTCACGTAAAAAATGGGCACACAGGAAATGATTTCGACGTTTAGTAAACAGTTATTGAGTTGTAAATTGAATGGTTGAGCCACCCAATAGATGGTTGACGATAGTAGTATTAATGACATTGATAATACGAGGTCTTGAACTAGATACTGACAGGGGAACAACAAAGCTGTGATATTGAAAAGAAACTGAACTGAATTTGAAAGTTGATTAATATATGTAATGTGAAGCCAATCTACTGGAAAACAGTAAGCCAACTTGATTTGAAAAGAATATGAGAAGACTGAAAAGCAGGGTGCGGGGAAATGGGTAAAAATATGAAGTAATGATCTTCATAAACATAGCATAACATATCCATGACCGTAATTGATACAGTGTGAACACTCTTAAAGCTATGCTCACTGTGAAATCTCGTCACTAAGCATAACTTGTCACTCAGCGAAACAAATTATTGACTACAAAGGCGACAGTGAGAATAAAAATGACCACTAATGTTTTGGAGAGCTATTTTAGTCAAGAAATACTGTAAAGGATGATTATTGACTAAAGAGAATTTCGCGGACTGCTGGTGATTGATGTGTTGAACTGCTTAAAGGAACCATATTTGCTAGAAAAAAAATTTCTGTGAAATAATGCATGTTATATGTTTTGACTATCTAGCTAATAGCGTATTGCCTGGCTAATAATGAAATGTCGCATTTTGTCTGACTCACTTAGCACAGGTGAAGAGAAAACATTGAAAAAACTTGCAAACGTTAAAACTCTGTGAAATCATATCTGTTATGTTAAGTTTTGGCTAGCTGATTAATAGCATACTACTACTACATTATTGTCTTTTACGTTATGTTTACCTCGATAGCGTTGTAATGCTTGGAAGTTGTATGTGCGGATCCCGTTTTCCTCTTACTGCACATAAATAATGGATGCTGTAAAGTATTTTTTATGGAACATGACTTTTCTTATTCTTACCCCTTTTTAAAACTAGATGCAATAACCAACCTATGTTTGCCTTCTCTCTCTTTCTCAATATGAGTGTGGGTTATTTGTGTGGATTCGGGAGATATGATCACCACATATAAGTTTCTCAAAGAAAATGATAAGCTAGGTAAGGTCCGTATATTTAACACACAAGACATCCATGCAGTAGTGAGATTCCCTTTGATGGCTGTGCACGTGTCAATGAAAAAAATAAAGTGCAAAGATGTTTCAGAGTGCTATTTTAGTCGAGAAATGTTACGAAATTGTGTTTATTGACTAGTGAGAGGTGGAACAAGAGACCAAGAGGTATATGACATGATCACACAGTTAACAAAAAATATTAGAATTTGTAGGTAGTGATCACGTCTCCCTAAACTCTTCTGTGTATATTTCACAAAGTCATTCTTCATGACTCCCCACTCTTAGTTTGTGGACTAGTGACCCACCTTTGTTTAAATTAAATCTACAAAGCTTCACATTTTCAAAAAATGATATTTGGACATCAGACAGAAAGATGATTTCCACGTTTCGTAGCGTAACGATATAATGTGTTACAAGAACTAAACAGGGTTGCGGTAATACTTTATTTGTGTTTGGATGTAATGGCTAAACATGGTTTACATTTCCAATAATGTTATTGGGTCATCAGACAGAAAGTTGATTTCCACGTTACGTTACAAGTGTTACAGGGGCTAAAACTGGTAGACCGTAATATTTATATGGTATGAGATGTAATGGAGATGGACTAAGTCATACTTTCATTTAAAAATGTTATTTTGGACTGCAGAAAGTTGATGATTTCCACGTTACGTTACAATGTGTTACAGAGGCTAAAACTGGTAGACCGTAATATTTATATGGTATGAGATGTAATGGAGATGGACTAAGTCATACTTTCATTTAAAAATGTTATTTTGGACTGCAGAAAGTTGATGAATTCCACGTTACGTTACAATGTGTTACAGAGGCTAAAACTGGTAGACACCAATATTTATATGGTAAGAGAGAAAATAGAGATGGACTAAGTCTCACTTTTCATTTCAAAATGACATTTTGGACTGAAAAAAGTCGATGATTTCCGCGTTACGTTACAATTGTGTTACAGAGGGCTAAAACTGGCAGACAGTAATATATATATGGTAAGAGATAAAAATGGAGATATTGTGTTTGACTAAATGGGGTTCACATTTCAATAATGATTCGAACAACAGACAGAAAGTTGCTGCAATGACTGTGTGTTACAAGAAATGAGCGCTAATGCTGATGTGTGTTATGAGGTTTGCACAGCAATATTTGGTGTTGGATGAAGAGGGGGGATGGAGATTGAGTAGACACGCATACATTTTCAAATACCATTTATTAGGCAGCAGAAAGTCTGTTTTACCACATTACGCTACATTGACTGTTACAAGAACTGAAACAGACATAAGTCAGAGCTATTTCACTATCGACTCATCCGGTCTTATTCTCATCGATTACTGTTTACATTTGGATAAGGTAGGTCTTAGAGACAGCCTTGAACTCGGAGATAATGAACAAGTCAATTTAATAATAGCAGCAAGACTATGTTTTTTCCACATTAGTCTTATATATGTTTACTTTGCTTGGAATTTGTATGTGGGGAACATTGCTCACCTGAGGGAGAGAGAATGAACGGCGTGTTTGAGGTATAGCGAGGACTGACCGCGATGTGTACGTATGTTTGTTTGTTTTACCACAGTGAATATGAAGCTACATTATGCTATGTCTACCAGTTGTTGAATAAACACTACGTTACGTTACGTGATACAAGAACTAAACAAGCTTGTGCTAATATTTTATTGTGTTTGGAATGTAAGGGCTAAACACGGTTCACATTTCAATATTCAGTCATCGGACAGAAAGTTGCTCGTTACTCTTAAAATGATATTTGGGCAAAGAAAGATGTTACCATGTTGGTCACGTGTCTTATGTTATGTCTAGCAGTTAATATGTCTTACCAAGATAAATATGTCTAGCAGTTAATATGTCTTACCAAGATAAATATGTCTAGCAGTTATTCTGTCTTATGTTATGTCTAGCAGTTATTCTGTCTTATGTTATGTCTAGCAGTTACTATGTTTTACGAAGATAAATATGTCTATGAGTTATTCAGTCTTATGTTATGTCTAGCAGTATTAGGTCTTATGTTATGTCTAGCAGTTACTATGTTTTACCAGAAAAATATGTCTATGAGTTATTCAGTCTTATGTTATGTCTAGCAGTTACTATGTTTACCAAGAAAANCCAATGCAGACCTGTGCGGCTTTCCTCTTGGGAGTTTGACACACACACTAATTAACAAGCCTACGATTATTATACAGCTTCTCTCTCTCTCTACATTATATGTGGGGTTACATAGTGTGTCAAGAACTACCTACGTGATGCTAAACAATCCAATCACATAAGGCAGTCATATGGGCAGTAAAGGCATGCAGAGACACATAAAGGGGTCCAGGACTGAACCTCACAATTCATTTTGAGCTAAGCAAGTTACAATCATGACGAGCTAGTTACAAAATTCAATATAAGTCAACACATCATCACGGGAGACGTGATCACTACCTACAAATTTTTATTAACTGTGATCGCAACATATGCTGTCCAAATAAGTATCATTGAAATGTAAGCATGTCTACTCAATCACCATCACCTCTTCATCATACACCCATTATTGTTGTGCAGACCTTGTAACACACAACGGCGTTATCACAGCAAGACAATATCACAGAATGTTCAAGACTCTTATATTGAATGAATGAGTGAAGCATCTTTCCTTCTCGTTTTGGTCAGACCTTCGTATCCCTCCTTCGCGCGCGAGGTTTCACTCGCCATCGTCCTTCACGCTCATCAGTCATTAGTGATCGTTCGATCCAGCAGAAAAAAACAGAGACTGCTGACTGTGTGACAGTTTTAGCCCTTTGTAACACATTGTAATGCAAATCAACTTTCTACAGTCCAAATTACATTATGAAAGTAGGACTTAGCCCCTGTAACACAATGTAACATAACGCGAAATCATCTTTATACAGTCCAAATAACATTATGAGAGTGAGACTTAGTCCAGCTCCATTACATCTCTTATCAAATATTACTGTGTGATGGTTTTACAGCCTCTTGATGTCAGTCTGTCTGTCAGTCCATCACGACTGGGTTAATGTTTTTGAAAAAAAATGTGAAGCTTTGTAGTAGTATAGTGAGTGAAAAAATAGTTTATCATTCTCTTAATACGTTTCATTCAATAACTGGTAGACATAACATAAGACAGAATAACTGCTAGACATATTTATCTTGGTAAAACATAATAACTGCTAGACATAACATAAGACCTAATAACTGCTAGATATAACATAAGACTAAATAACTCATAGACATATTTTTCTTGGTAAAACATAGTAACTGCTAGACATAACATAAGACCTAATAACTGCTAGACATAACATAAGACTGAATAACTCATAGACATATTTATCTTCGTAAAACATAGTAACTGCTAGACATAACATAAGACAGAATAACTGCTAGACATAACATAAGACAGAATAACTGCTAGACATATTTATCTTGGTAAGATATATTAACTGCTAGACATATTTATCTTGGTAAGACATATTAACTGCTAGACATAACATAAGACACGTGACCAACATGGTAACATCTTTCTTTGCCCAAATATCATTTTAAGAGTAACGAGCAACTTTCTGTCCGATGACTGAATATTGAAATGTGAACCGTGTTTAGCCCTTACATTCCAAACACAATAAAATATTAGCACAAGCTTGTTTAGTTCTTGTATCACGTAACGTAACGTAGTGTTTATTCAACAACTGGTAGACATAGCACAATGTAGCTTCATATTCACTGTGGTAAAACAAACATACGTACACATCGCGGTCAGTCCTCGCTATACCTCAAACACGCCGTTCATTCTCTCTCCCTCAGGTGAGCAATGTTCCCCACATACAAATTCCAAGCAAAGTAAACATATATAAGACTAATGTGGAAAAAACATAGTCTTGCTGCTATTATTAAATTGACTTGTTCATTATCTCCGAGTTCAAGGCTGTCTCTAAGACCTACCTTATCCAAATGTAAACAGTAATCGATGAGAATAAGACCGGATGAGTCGATAGTGAAATAGCTCTGACTTATGTCTGTTTTCAGTTCTTGTAACACAGTCAATGTAGCGTAATGTGGTAAAACAGACTTTCTGCTGCCTAAATAAATGGTATTTGAAAATGTATGCGTGTCTACTCAATCTCCATCCCCCCTCTTCATCCAACACCAAATATTGCTGTGCAAACCTCATAACACACATCAGCATTAGCGCTCATTTCTTGTAACACACAGTCATTGCAGCATAATGCGGGAAAATAAACTTTCTGCTGCCTAAATAAATATCATTTGAAAATGTATGCAAGTCTAGACAATCTCCTATAGCCCTTACATTCTAAACACAAATAAAACATTAGCACACGCTCGTATCGCATTATATCATCATTACGTAACGTGGAAAACTTCTTTCTGTCTGATGATCAAATAGCTTTTAATAAATGACGCCAGCTTGGTCTTATGCCATTAGGACTGTATTACACTGTGCGCAACAGTAGACTTGTAATATCATAGCAAGACAGTGTCGCAGAATGTTCAACGTTCAATACTGAAGGAGTGAGCGAGGCACTTAGTAACGTAACGTGGAAAACAACTTTCTGTCTGTTGTCCGAATCATTATTGAAATGTGAACCCCATTTAGTCAAACACAATATCTCCATTTTTATCTCTTACCATATATATATTACTGTCTGCCAGTTTTAGCCCTCTGTAGCACAATTGTAACGTAACGCGGAAATCATCGACTTTTTAAAGTCCAAAATGTCATTTTGAAATGAAAAGTGAGACTTAGTCCATCTCTATTTTATCTCTTACCATATAAATATTGGTGTCTACCAGTTTTAGCCTCTGTAACACATTGTAACGTAACGTGGAAATCATCAACTTTCTGCAGTCCAAAATAACATTTTTAAATGAAAATATGTCTTAGTCCATCTCCATTACATCTCATACCATATAAATATTACGGTCTACCAGTTTTAGCCCCTGTAACACTTGTAACGTAACGTGGAAATCAAATTTCTACAGACCAAAATAACATTTTTAAATGAAAGTTTGACTTAGCCCATCTCCATTACATCTCAACCATATGAATATTGCTGTCTGCCAGTTTTACCCCTTGTAACACTTGTAACGTAACATGGAAATCACCAACTTTCTGCAGTCCAAAATTACACTTTGAAATGAAAGTGAGACTTAGCCCATCTCCATTACATTTCTTAGCATATAAATATTACGGTCTACCAGTTTTAGCCCCTGTAACACATTGTAACGTAACGTGGAAATCAACTTTCTGTCTGATGACCCAATAACATTATTGGAAATGTAAACCATGTTTAGCCATTACATCCAAACAGCTACGCAACGTGGAAATCATCTTTCTGTCTGATGACCAAATATCATTTTATGTAAATGTGAAGCTTTGTAGATTTAATTTTAAACAAAGGTGGGTCACTATTTTTTGTTAACTGTGTGATCATGTCATATACCTCTTGGTCTCTTGTTCCACCTCTCACTAGTCAATAAACACAATTTCTTAACATTTCTCGACTAAAATAGCACTCTGAAACATATATGCACTTTATTTTTTTTCATTGACACGTGCACAGCCATCAAAGGGAATCTCACTACTGCATGGATGTCTTGTGTGTTAAATATACGGACCTTACCTAGCTTATCATTTTCTTTGAGAAACTTATATGTGGTGCTCATATCTCCCGAGTCCACACAAATAACCAACACTAATCCACATCCATATTGAGAAAGAGAGAGAAGGCAAACATAGGTTGGTTATTGCATCTAGTTTTAAAAAGGGGTAAAAATAAGAAGAGTCATGTTCCATAAAAAATACTTTACAGCATCCATTATTTATGTGCAGTAAGAGGAAAACGGGATCCGCACATACAATTTCCAAGCATTACAACGCTATCGAGGTAAACATAACGTAAAAGACAATAATGTAGTAGTAGTATGCTATTAATCAGCTAGCCAAAACTTAACATAACAGATATGATTTCACAGAGTTTTAACCTTTGCAAGTTTTTTCAGTGTTTTCTCTTCACCTGTGCTAAGTGAGTCAGACAAAATGCGACATTTCTTTATTAGCCAGGCAATATGCTATTAGCTAGATAGTCAAAACATATAACACGCATTATTTCCCAGAAATTTTTTTTCTGGCAAATATGGTTCCTTTAAGCAGTTCAACACATCAATCACCAGCAGTCCGCGAAATTCTCTTTAGTCAATAATCATCCTTTACAGTATTTCTTGACTAAAATAGCTCTCCAAAACATTAGTGGTCATTTTTATTCTCACTGTCGCCTTTGTAGTCAATAATTTGTTTCGCTGAGTGACAAGTTATGCTTAGTGACAAGATTTCACAGTGAGCATAGCTTTAAGAGTGTTCACACTGTATTAATTACGGTCATGGATATGTTATGTTATGTTTATGAAGATCATTACTTCATATTTTTACCCATTTCCCCGCACCCTGCTTTTCAGTCTTCTCATATTCTTTTCAAATAAAGTTGGCTTACTGTTTTCCAGTAGATTGGCTTCACATTACATGTATTAATCAACTTTCAAATTCAGTTCAGTTTCTTTTCAATATCACAGCTTTGTTGTTCCCCTGTCAGTATCTAGTTCCACTCGCTGGCCAGGCCTTGGGCTGAGAGGACGTGCTCGCCTTCTCTCCCGTCGAGGGCTTAAGTCCCTCGTCCCCAGCCTTGTGCTGTGATCGCCGGGGCGGTATCGTCACAATACTACTGTGCTGCTGAGTGTTCCGACACTATTGCATAAGTCAATAGTATCAAAGGAACCCTAGGGTGAACTAGTGAATGGCGCCTGAGGCTTGGAGGCAGGCCAGCCTGCCCCCACCGCTCCCTTAGGGGAAGCCTACCAAACATTAGTGTTTGATGCATTGCTGGTGCTAATAACACAGCATCGCCTGTACAGTGTACCTGGGACTCACTGTAAGATTCTCTAGCAAGAATCACAGGGAATCAACAGCTTCAGGCAACGAACAGCAAGGAGTGTGGTGGGACTGTAACCTGACCCCCATGGACCTCTGACCCTTGTGGTCAGAGCACTGGCCCAACGGTCTCCCTTCCCTGGCGGGAGGGTGACATAGCCGCCAACATTACAATGATGCCAGCTTTGTACAGAGCACCTGTACATTCTTAGTTTAAGACTTATCTTCCCCACTTTCTCTTATTCTTCTCATTTCGCCATTTCAACAGGTCAAGTGGAACGGTCCAGTGGCCCATGTGGTTACCTGTAAAATCTGGGGGGCCACTTGATCTGGGCATCTGTTCACCCTTGTAGCAGGGTTAGGCTGTCTTAGGGGACATTCTGTCCACACATAGGACATAGGAGAATAAGTCACTGAGGGCTACCTTCTGCGAGTCCCAACCAACCAAGTGGAATATCCAAGTGTTTATCCAAGTCGTCTGAGCACTCTCAAACCCACTGAGAGTGCTCTACCCCTCAGAGCAGGTTTATGACTGTTGGCGCTGATGACTGGTAAGGCATGCTGCCTGCTCTGCCATTTATCGTGTTAATCATCATCATATGATTATCAATGCAAACCAGGTATCGGAAGAGGTTAGAGCAACAATTATTGCCTCCTGAAGAAGCAGGTATGGAGGAGGTAGCTGCTGGACCCTCAGGGCTCTCCCCTATCGTGACCAGTGACACTGTCACCCCACCACCCAATGATGGGTTTGTGGAGGTGGTAAATAAGAGGCTGAGAAGGAAACAAGGGAAACAGAAGCCTGGTGAACAACAGGGTGGAAGGTGTCCGATAGCACCAAGGAGCGAGTACACACGTCTGACCTTCCCTAAAAGCACGAGTGTGGTGGACAGGATTGTGTGGAGTAAGAAACTGAGCGTGGTGTACCCGCCTGGCTCTGCAGGCGTGGTACGCCCACATGTCAACTCCCCATATGTGTATGTTTTAAGAGAGAAGCAGCAGGTTGTGGAGGCTCTTCTACAAGGGGAAATAGGTGATGTAAAGCTCTCCCCTAGATAATAAATAGATAATCCAACACGGAACAAGAAGATGGATGAATACCTAGTCTACAGGTACAGTCACGGGTATCCACTAGAGTGGGCCTATGAATTAGACGGGGTACACAGAGCACGAAGATTGACCAAGAATGGTAAGCCTACTGATCAAATAGTCATAATCTGGAAAAAGCCTGATCCGCCACCTGACGAGTATTGGTTTGGTGGGTTGTATGCGCGCCCCAGCACGTTCAGGGTGTCGGAGCCGAACCCTGTTGAGTGTTACGAGTGCTGTGGCAGTGGCCACATAGCTAATATTGCCGGTGCCCCACACCCAAATGTGCTCTCTGTTCCGGTCCTCATGCACTGAAGGACTGTCAGTATAAGAAGACCAGAGACCAAAGAAAGCAGGAACAGGTGCAACAGAAGCAGGGCAACAACCTGAATCTGTGGCTCCGTCTAAACCGGATTGTGTGGAGTGTTTCAGATGTGGTACGGAGTCACCATCTGGCACTCAGACTGTACCAAACGGTCAGCCTTCCTTGGCACATGGAGGCAAGTGTCCGAGACACAACAAGTGCCTACTGATGCTGGCTCTAGTACTGTTGACCCACCCCATAGTGGTGACAGTACCAACAACGCCCCTGACAACACACAACAGCCTGAGACAACAGTTAAAGGACAGTTGGCAACCTTGCAAGCACAGGTAGCAGAACTGGCTGAAATTATACAGACGCTACGTTGGGCTCCTCCACAAGAGATACAGCAGCCTCCACACTGCTGTGTCACAGCCGTGGCCCGCGCTGGTAAAGGTTCCTGTGGTGGTGGTGACGATGGCGGCGGCGGCAGCGGCAGCGGCAGCGGCGGCGGCGGCGGCGGCGGCAGCGGCGGCATCGGCGGCAGCGGCGACAGCAGAGATGAGACCGACAACGGAGGCGCGGGCAGCGACGTCGTTAGTCAACTCGACAAGGATGACAGCAGTGTTAGTGACACAGAAACATTAACTGGAAGAGGAAGTCAATCTGCATCACCATATTTTAAAATGATTCATGACCTTAACGAACGTGCTCAAGCCAAGTACAAGAATGAAAAAGATAATGCTCTGAGTGACAGTAATTATGCCATACGACTTATAGAGAACATTCACTCGCGGACCATCCCGAGTCGCTCAGTGATCAAGAAACTGATGACGTCACCAGATGTTCCTGACGACACCAAACGCCAGGTTGGTGTGGCTCTTTACGTCGTAGAGTCACTTATTGACACATTGTGGAAGTGGGACAAGGACAACAATGGGACCACCAGTCCCAGGGAGGAACAACACCAAGACGATGGCTGCTGTTGACACAAGGACCATTAAGTTTCTAAGTTGGAACATTCGTAGCATCAACAAAAGACTGAATGACCTAATTGCATATGTTACCAGTAACAACATAGATATAATTGCTTTACAGGAGCCCTACACGTCCAATATGATAAACAAAACCCCACCAAAGATCAGAGGGTATGCATCCTATAACAACAGTAACGCCACAGGCCTATTAACATACATCAGTAGTGATTTGCCGCACATTCTTGTGAGCACGTCACACAATGTACACACACAGTACCATCACTTTCATGTACAAACTACAGCAGGCCACTTCTCATTCCTCAACGTATATGCCAGAAGCCAGAAACTCAATGTAACATTGCTCCCAGATCTAGACAATCATGGGACAATATACATGGGAGATTTTAATGCAAGAAATATTACGCTGGGAGACATTACTAGCAACGATAATGGATGCAAATTTATCAAATATGTTTATGACAACAGACTAACCGTGTATACTACGGATACCCAAACTCATTTATTGGGAGGCAGACTTGATTATGTAATGGGTAGAAACCTTGTGCAAGATAGGATGGAATGTTCGTTGGTAAATCACTTAGTTAGTGATCACTATGCAGTTTCTGCTTCCTATGAGGTACAGTGTGATGTACCTAATAGACATCAGAGACGGAAAATGAATATTCCGTATGGCTTGCATGACCACTTTATTAATTGTATATCAAAATGGTATCAAGATTACACAATAACGAATGTACAAGCCTTCTCCAGAGATCTTCTCCAGAGATCGACACATTTTTTTTTTTTTATTTTTATTTTTACATGCAAACATGCAATTTAAATACAATAAAAACAATATACACAGCACAAAAACACATAGAACAGAGGAAAACAAAACCCATCAGCCAGAAGGGCTGACAGCACAGCATAACAAATTCAAAGGTGTATGGAAAATACAGGCCGAACGGTAAACACGTGCAGGAGAAAACATAAACAAACAATGATAAACGGGACACAACAACAAAACAAACACCGGCCTGAAGGACCGAGACCCAAAATACTCAATACACAATTTAAGCAAAGAATAACAATAAATTATAAACACAATAATTGAAGAAACAGAGAGCGAACACCATAGCCAGAAGGGCACAGAAACACTCAAATGACAAGAGCATAGATCAAGCAAAGGCACATCAAAAAGAGCACACATAATAATGAAAACAAACATAGATCAGGAAAAGGCAGAGCTAAATAATGGGACATTGAGAAAACATCGGCCGGAAGGGCACACAATATACATCACAAAACCAACCCCCACATAAAAACACACCCGATATCCACATCACATTATCAGGACTGCGCATACTTTTCCGGCCACTCTGCAGCCGGAAAAAGAGCGCAATACGCCTCCCATATCGCCATAATATTCTCCGGAATAGGGGGATAAGGGCCGTCCGAGGATCGGGCATCGAAATCGGCACACCCGACAGAAATATCCTATATGCTGGAACCCAGACAGACGCGGGGCGCCACGGAACAGGCTCCACCCGGTCAGTATAGGTAAAACTTATAGGGTTGGACTGCGCACCATACGGCGTGCCGTCGGCTAATATGAACGGGACCTCCTGCGTTGTGCACACGACGGGCAGCGCACCCGTACCCGCGGCAGCCTCACAGGGCTGCTCAGCAACCACCGGACGGGACACTCGTGGGGGCTCCTCACCCCGAACATCCTTCCTCAGAACCAACACGAGGTCCCGACTTGCACCAGCACCCTCTTCACCAACCACTGGAGGTGCAACCACCCCCCACTGCGGGGAACTGCCGACAGAAGCCACAGGAGGCGAATCATATACACAGCCCTCGGCATCAGCAGATATATGGACGTCAGCGGCCACTACCTCAAGTCCTGATAACCCATCAGCGCCAGAATCCACCTCATCAGCCCATGCAGTAGATGAGCGCCTGGATCTCTTGGGCACCGGGCGCACATCTTCGGAACCGGAAGTGGACCCAGACCCACGGGCATCACAAGCCGCTCGTACGCGTCTGACGACTGCAGCAGCTTCAACCGCAGGGGGAACCGGACCACACACAACCAGGGACCCCTCAGCCACTTCAGCATCCGGGATCCGAGTCGAGGAGATAGGGCCAGGCGCAGCATCGGAAGACAGGGGAGCATGCGCAGAGGAGGGCGCAATACCACGGGCCACTGGAGCAGCAGGGACAGGGATACTAACAGGATCAGGGGAATCCACCGATCTCATCGCAACAGCCGGAGGAGGGCCAGCGACATCCGGGGAAACGTCAGGGGACGCCGGGGGAGCCGCAGCAACGAGCCGGGCGGGCTCCACATCCCCGAAGTCCTCGTCCAGTGGAAGCGGAGGGAAATCCTCTTCCCGAAAGAGGTTGACAGGTGCAACCGGATCCGCCTCGCACCCTGCAGCCTGATGCCCCATCAAGCCACACCGGAAACAGGTCCGAGGCTGCCGGGCATAGTACACCCGGATGTAGCATCCCAGAAGCCGGACCGAAGATGGAATGTCCGACCGCAGACGCATGCCCAAGGTGCGAATATTCGTCCGCCTCCCGGCGTACTTCCCGGAGGATAACGTATTTACCCTCACACTGACGACGGGCCCAAATCGCTGGAAATAACGCCGCAGAAGCTCTTCGGGAAACTCCAAGGGCGCCCCATGCACGCTGACATAGGTCAGCGCACCACTCCGGTCTGATATGGCGACTGAGCCGGTACCTCCTGGCAAGGACAGCGAGCGCCCCTCGTAACGACTGAGGAAGGCACGATATACCTCCTCCGTCGCCAGCTTGATGACAACGCGACGCGCAGTCACCAGCTCAATCCCGTCAATATCTAGCACCGGGATATGCAGCAAGTCGCACAGTACCTCCGCTACCTCTGGATACCCAGCACGGCCAGAGAATTCCAGTCCTACCGAGTTCACACGCTTGATTGCAGGTAGGGGACCACCCATGGTGAACCCAACACCTGCCACGTCTGCACACCGCCAGGCAGGCAACAACACTGGGGGGTGGGGGGGGCAGCTACGCCCCGCCACCTGGCGATCAAACGGCTGACTACCCTAGCAGTCACGGAGGGACACGTCCGCACTCCACGGCTGCTCAGGGTCAACTCCCTAGATCGACACATGGGTGTGTTGGGGAACAAGTCGTAAGCCTAGCAGAAGTGGACAACACCTGCCACCACCCAAGTGGGTCCTTGACCCCGTATTTGTTAAAGAACATGAACGAGAAAAGCAACTTGGTGATATGTACAAACGAACCAAAGCACAAGGTGACTTGCATGCATTTCTAGTTGCAAATAGAGAGGTGAGAGACATGAGCAACGTTATACGTAATAAACATTGGGAAGAGTTCCTACAAAGTATAAATGAGCAAACAACACTTGTTGAAGTTTGGGAAAAGATACGAAAATCTCTAGAAGCAACCCAACCAAACCACTGCACCACAGCCCACTAGAACAAGCAAACATTCTCCTTGATCAATGGGCACTAACATCAAGCTACGACTCACCCATTTAACATACAGCATAAACTTAATGACACAGGCCCCAACAGACAACGAAACATCAATCTTGCCTGTACAGCTATCGACGTGTCGGACCTTAATGATGTAACTGAATGGGAATTAAATCATGCACTAAAGATGGGAAAATCAACTGCTCCTGGAGAGGACGGTATTACTTACAGTCTACTGAGATTAGTCTCACAAGTACCAGGTAATCCACTTTTAGTGTTGTACAGAATGAGTTTACGTGAAGGAGTATTACCTGATGCTTGGACAAAGAGTGTCATTGTTCCCATCCCCAAACCACACTCAGATAATTATAGACCCATATCTCTAACATCGTGTGTTTGTAAAGTGCTTGAACGTATTGTTCTTAACATACTATGTATCGTATACAGGGGCACCTGTCACCTCAACTGTTTGGATTTATGCCTGGGCTCAGTACACAACACTGTTTTGCTGAATACTTCGCACATATTGAAGCTTCCCCTCAAACAGTCTTCATCGACCTAGCAGCAGCTTTTGATACAGCAAACAGAGAAATCATACTGGAACAGCTTGCCGAGCTGGGAATACAAGGAAAATTACTGAAATGGATAAAGGGCTATTTGTCTAATCGAACAGCATATGTTTGTTTAATGGTGTTAAAAGCACAGAGAGCAAACACTTTGAACTGGGAACTCCACAAGGAGGGGTCCTCAGCCCCTTGTTGTTCAACGTTCTGATGCATAAACTTATTAAAGATCTTCCAACTAATAATGAAGACACTGTCATTTGTTATGCTGATGATATATGTTTACAGGCTGCCTCCGAGCCTAGAATGCAAGTTCTGCTCGATGCTTTTGCTACTAGAGCTGAGGAATGTGGCCTCCTTATCTCTGTACAGAAAACTCGTGCCCTCATTCCACGTGGTATCCCACCAGCCAATTATCATATAGATGGGCGAGCACTCGAGAACTGCGAGTCTTACAGATACCTTGGTGTCCCCATTAACGACCCTGGGTACCTTTCTTCTCTCAAGAGGAGACTGTGGGAGAGATTAAAGCCCTTGCGGGTCCTTGTTGGTGTCAATCATGGAATTAACGTGAGACTTGCTAGAATGTTTTATGTATCATTTATACGCTCTGTGATTGACTACAATGCTCTACATCTCACACTGTATACTGACAAAGAGCTGAAATCTCTTGAAACCTTGCAAAATGAAGCTATGCGTCTCATCCTTGGGGCTCCAAAGTCCACGAGAATAGTTAATATGAGAGCAGAGTTAAAATTACCTACCATAAGTGAGAGAATTTTGTCTATTAGCACAGTTTTCGGCGTGAAGGCATTGAGTAGATCTAGGCAACACATGAAGTTTCAAGCTAAACTTTCTAATATGCTGCACTCACCTGAGGTCTATAGAAGAAGAACGAAATCTGATTATGTATATTGGTTCTACAAGGTAGCCAACTCCATCAAAATATTAAATATGTACCCAACTCAANTATTTGTAGTAGTGGTGTTGCTATGGCAGTTTCTTAAGGCAGAGTAGGTCTATCCTATGTGGCCATTAACACAACACACACGAGCACCCATTGTTTTGTTTCGTGTCAGCGTGCGTCTGTAAGAGACGCTCTGCTTCCCTTGTTCCAATATTTTTTCTACTTCTAAGTTAAATTTACGTTAACAAGGGAATCAAGCTATATTTTGGTGTTAATAATTATATTCAGTCTTATTGAACACTTTTTTATTCAATTTAGACATTAAACTGTTGTATGAACAGTGGTTTAATAATGTAAATACTGCGGCGACGTCGATGACGTCACGGAGTCTCCCATTCTCTAATTTTAAGAGGATACTGTTAAGGGAAGACTATACTATTTGTGTAGAGTGTGTCGGTTTCCCGACACACCATAAAGAAAGATAACACCACCTTCAGCACAAACATACCACCACCAACATAGATAACACCCACAACTAGGAACCCATCCACAACAAAGATAACACCACCAACAGAGATAACACCACAACTAGAAACCCACCCATAACAAAGATAACACCACCAACAGAGATAAACTAACCATAAAAAATAACACCACCTACAGAACAAGATAACACCACCAATAAAGATAACACCAACAAAGATAACACCAACAAAGATAACACCAACAAAGATAACACCAAAAGAGATACCACCACAGAGATAAAATTACCTACAGTATAAACATAACACTAGTAACAGAGACAACAACATTAAAGATAACACCAGCAACAGAGACAACAACATTAAAGATAATACCACCAACAAAGATAACACCACTTATAGCACAAACATAACACAACCAACAAATACCACCACCAACAGAGAGAGCACCACTAACAGAGATAACACCATTAACAAAAACAACACCACTAACAAAGATAACATCACTAATAAAGATCCCACCAACAAAGATAACCTCAACAGAGATAAGATCAACAAAGATAATACCTCCTACATCAAAAAGATAACACCACCAACAAAGATATCGCAACCAATGAAAATATCACTAACAAAGATAACACCAACAAAGATAATACCAACAAAGATAACACCACTAACACGTAACACCACCTACAGCACAAAACATAATACCACCAGCAAAGATAAATCCACCAACAAAGATAACAACACCACAGAGATAACACCACTAACAAAGATATCAACATCTGCAGCTCAAACATAGCACAACCAAAAAGATTACACCAACAACAAACATAATACCACCAACAAAGATAACATCATCAACAAATAATATCACCACCTACAGCACAAACATAACACCGCCAACATATATAACACCACAAAAAGATAACACCACCTGCAGCACAAACATAACACCACCAACAAAGTTAACACCCACCAACAAAGATAACACCACCTACAGCACAATGACAACGCTAACAAAGCTAACACATCCTACAGCTCAAACATAACACAATTAACAACGGTAATACCCATAGCAAAGATAACACCACCAAAAGAGATAACACCACCTACAGAACAAGATAACACCACCAAAAGAGATAACACCACCTACAGAACAAGATAACACCACCAATTAAGATAACACCAACAAAGATAACACCAAAAGAGATACCACCACAAAGATAAAATCTCCTTCAGCTCAAACATAACACAACCAACACAGATAACACCAAGCAAGATAACATCACAAACAAAGATAACACCACCTACGTCATAAAGATAACACCATAAACGTAGATAACACTACCTATAGCACAAACATAACACCACCTATAGCACAAACATAACACCACCATAGAGATAACACCACCAAGAAATATAACACCAGCAAAGAGATAAACATAACATAACACCAGCAAAGATAACACAAACATAACACCACCAAAGATAACACCACCAACAAACATAACATTACTACATCATAAGCATTACACAACCAACAAGTACCACCACCAACAAAGCTAACACCATCAACAAAGATAACAACACCTACAGAACAAACATAACACCTCCAACAAAGATAACACCATATACAGCACAAACATAACACTACCAACAAAGATAACACCACTAAAGATAACACCACCAATAAAGATAACACCATTAAAGATAACACCTCCAACAGCACAAACATAACACCAGCAACAGAGACAACGACATTAAAGATTACACCAGCAACAGAGACAACAACATTAAAGATAACACCACCAACAAAGATAACACCACCTACAGCACAATCTTAACATAACCAACAAATACCACCACCAATAAAGATAGCACCACTAACAGAGATAACACCAACATAGATAACACCAACATAGATAACACCAACATAGATAACACCAACATAGATAACACCAAAATAGATAACACCAATAACAAAGATAACACCACTAACAAAGATGCCACCAACAAAGATAACCCCAACAGAGATAACAACAAAGATAATACCTCCAACATCGAAAAGATAACACCTCCAACAAAGATATCACAACCAATAAAAATAACACTAACAAAGATAACACCAACAAACATAACACCAGCAAAGGTAAGACCACCTACAGCACAAAACAAAATATCACCAGCAAAGATAAATCCACCATCAGAGATAACACCATCCACAAAGATAACAACACCACAGAGATAACACCACAAACAAAGATAGCACCACCTACAGCACTAACATAACATCACCAACAAAGATAACAAAGACAACACTACCAACAACATAACATCACTTAAAAACAACGCAACCAACATATACTACCACCAACTTAGCTAACTCCACTAACAAATATAACACCACTTACAGCACAAACATTTTACTTCCAAAAAAGATAACACCACCAACGAAGGGAAGGAAGGACCACCGCACCACCAACCGAGGCAACACCAACATCAAAAATAACTCCACCTACAACACAAAGATAACACCACCTTCAGCACAAAGATAACACCACCTACAGCACAAATATAACAACAATAACAAAGATAACACAATTAACAAAGATACCATCACCTACAACACTAAAATTACACCAACAACAAGGATAACACAACATATATAACACACCTTCCAGCACAAACATAACACAACAAAAAAGATAACATCACAAACACAGATAACACCACCAACAAAGGTAACACCACCTACAACACTATCATAACACCACCAACAAAGATAACACAGAGATAACTTCAAAACAAACTTAATACCACCTATAGCACAAAGATAACACCACCAATAAAGATAACACCAAAAGAGATACCACTACAAAGATAAAATCATCAACAGCACAAACAAAGATAACACCACCAAGCAAGATAACACCAACAACATATATAACACCACCTACAGCACAAACATAACACAAACTTACCACCACCAACATATATAAAACCACAAAGAAAGATAACACCACCTGCAGCACAAATATAACACCCACAACTAAGATAACACCACGAACAGAGAAAACACAAAGATAACACCGAGCTCGGTGTTAGCTCGGGGAACTGTCCCCCGAGCTCAAAGCGGCAGCTAAGAGCTTTCGTGAGAACAAGGAGATAGTCGTCAGGAGAGGTGACAAGTCGCCAATATACGTCATTCTTAAAGAAGACGAATATCTGGCGAAAATGAACCTCATACTCTCTGACCAAACTAAATTCCAAAGGGTAACGAAGGACACTACAGCCGAATTGGAAGCAAAGGTTAACAGATTGATCGAAACTGTGAACGCCAAGAAATCCGGACTCCACCTGCCAAAGATTATTGGGGAATACAAACCTGGATATGCATATGGAAATGTCAAGACACACAAGCCTCGAAACCCACGCCGGCCAATTACCCACACCCACGTACAGACTGGTAAAGCGACTCAACGGCTTGCTGACCCCTATGTCCCGTGCGACTTCAGCCTGAAGTCTCCAAAGGAATTTGTTGACTTACTGCGGGAAATACGGGCCGCAGGGATAAGAGCCTCGTTGGACGTAGAATCACTGTTTACCAACGTACCTGTGGATGAAACAATCGGGATGATAGCGGACAGAGTATATCGTGATCCGGCCTGTACTCCTCTTGACATACCAGAATACATTCTAAGGAAACAACTTCAAGCTTGTACTAAAGAGGCACCCTTCTTGAGCCTGGATATGCACATGTATAAGCAAGTAGATGGGGTCGCCATGGGTTCTCCCCTAGGTGTCCTGTTTGCAAACTTCTACATGGGTACCATCGAACAGAATGTCTTAGTCGAAATGAACTCGAAACCGGCCATATACTGCAGGTATGTTGACGACATTTTTACACAGGTACCTGATGTCAGACATCTGTAGGAGCTGAAAGAGGCATTTGAGCGGAATTCTGTGTTGCTTTTCACTTATGACATGGGAGAAGGATGGGAAGCTGCTCTTTCTAGATGTAACAGTCATGGAAAGGAACGGAGGTTTCCACACTGCAGTCTACACTAAGGAAACAAACATAGGAATGTGCCTCAATGCCAACAGTGACTGCCCAGACAGGTACAAGAGGAGTGTTGTTAACGTTTATGTTGACCGTGCTCTCAGCCACAGCTCAGGATGGAAGCAAGTCAATGAAGAACTCTGTAGGGTAAGGCAGATCCTAGTCAACAACGGCTTCTCCAATGGTTTCGTTGAAGACATCATAAGAAGGAAGGTGAAATGCCATGCAACCTCTGAAGAGACAACTAACACAACACCTATACCCCCTATTAGACTATTTTACAGGAACTTCTTTTCCACAGCTCATAAAATGGAGGAAAGGGTCCTGAAAGATATTGTTAATAGGAACGTTATCCCTACAGACAAAACTCAAAAGATACAATTGACGATTTACTATAAAACTAAAAAAACGGCCAACCTACTCATGAGAAACTCTCCAGACTCAAAGCAGAACGCTTTAAAAGAGACCAACGTCGTCTATGCCTTCAAATACCCACTTGGGGACTGTAAGCCTCAAAGAACTCATTATATAGGCAAGACAACAACATCTCTTTCCAGGCGATTAACGATTTATAAGCAACAGGGCTCCATTAAGGAACATATAATCTCTTCCCACAACCAGACCAACACCAGAGAAGTCTTAACAAACAACATAGAAATCATCGATAGATACAGCGATAGCAGGTGGCTTGACATCTCTGAGGCACTACACATCAAGAAGTCAACACCAGCAATCAACAGCAAATTAATGCACAACTATATTCTACCCACTCCAAAACTCCGCACCAATATAGAAGCATCAAGAAATATGGGCCAATAGGCCCTTTGCAGTTACTTCCATTCTTCCCCTTAATTTACCCAATTTATACCCAATGAGTAGTGAAATGTATGCCTACGACCATCCCAAAGCTGAGGAGAACCTCAGGGGATCGAAAGCATTAGGCAGTAATGTGGTGGAGGCTGACTCCATACGCAGCTTTAAGTGTAGATATGAAAGAGCCCAATAGCCTCAGGAACCTGTACACCTGTTGATTGACGGTTGTGAGGCGGGACCAAAGAGACAGAAGAGCTCAACCCCGCAAGCATAATTAGGTGAATTAGGTGATTAGGTGAGTACACACAAACATTGGGGTCTGGTAGCTGAGCGGACAGCGTGCAGGACTCGTAATTCTGTGGCCTGGGTTCGATTCCCGGACTAGGCAGAAACAAATGGGCAAAGTTTCTTTCACCCCTGATACCTCTGTTACCCAGCAGTATATAGGTAACTGGGAGTTAGACAGTTGTTACGGAGCTGCTTCCTAGTGTGAGTGTGTGTGTGTGCATGGAAAAAATAAATAAAAAAAATAGTAACAATTCATTGACCAGTTGAGAGGATGGCCGAAACTAGGTGAATACGCACACACACTCAGCCACCAGCACCTGTATGAGGAGGGGCAGGTGGCTGAGTAGACAGCGCTCTAGACGTCATGAACCTAGGGACCGGGTGTTAGTTTTCCACACACCTGAGCTTCCTTTAATGTTTATATACAATTTTTTATGTAAGCCATTATTGAATGCCACCAAGGTCCTTTTCAATATCATTGTAACTATATAGCTAGCCTGAGCTTGTCGACAAGGGAGCCGGTCGGCCGAGCGGACAGCACATTGGACTTGGATCCTGTGGTGCCCGGTTCGATCCCGGGCGCTGGTGAGAAACAATGGGCAGAGTTTCTAGAGTAAAATAGGTACCTGGGGTGTTAGTCAGCTGTCACGGGCTGCTTCCTGGGGATGGAGGTCTGGTCGAGGACCGGGCCGCGGAGACACTAAAAAGCCCCGAAATCATCTCAAGATAAGAAGGGACATAGAGTTGGTAGCGTGTCCGAGTGGTGTTAATATTCAAACTGTGCGACAGTTGAGATGTAACCAATCACAATCTAGTAAGCCTCTGACGTCATTCTCCACAGAGAGCTGGTACCAGCCGTTATGGTGACCAGTCAGTATTCTCACAGACCCAGAGTAGGTTGGACCTCGGCTGGCCAGTTGTATACTTTGTTTTATACATATATATATATATGTTGACCAGACCACACACTAGAAGTTGAAGGGACGACGACGTTTCGGTCCGTCCTGGACCATTCTCAAGTCGCTTGTGATGAGGAGGTAGAGAACGGGAAATAAATAGGCAAGAGAGAGGTGAGGAGGAAAGTAAGGTGTAGAGAATAGCAATAATAATGAGAACTGCAGAAGGCCTATTGGCCCATACGAGGCAGCTCCCATTATAACCACCGAAGGAAAGGTAATAGGAATAAGCAGAGGATAGCAAGGGAGCGTAGGAGAAGACAATGAACAGAATAAGGGGAGAAGAGAGAAAGAAAAGGAAAGAGAAAGAAAGATAAATGGAAGGGGTAAGCTTATGTTAAGTCACGTTTGTTAGAAAGATTAGAGCATTTGAGTATGTACTGTGAAAGGGAAGAGTCCGCAGCAACAAAGCCAGGACTCAAGTTCATGTCCAACATGAACTTGAGTCCTGGCTTTGTTGCTGCGGACTCTTCCCTTTCACAGTACATACTCAAATGCTCTAATCTTTCTAACAAACGAGACTTAACATAAGCTTACCCCTTCCATTTATCTTTCTTTCTCTTTCCTTTTCTTTCTCTCTTCTCCCCTTTTTCTGTTCATTGTCTTCTCCTACGCTCCCTTGCTATCCTCTGCTTATTCCTATTACCTTTCCTTCGGTGGTTATAATGGGAGCTGCCTCGTATGGGCCAATAGGCCTTCTGCAGTTCTCATTATTACTACTATTCTCTACACCTTACTTTCCTCCTCACCTCTCTCTTGGCCTATTTATTTCCCGTTCTCTACCTCCTCATCACAAGCGACTTGAGAATGGTCCAGGACGGACCGAAACGTCGTCGTCCCTTCAACTTCTAGTGTGTGGTCTGGTCAACATACTTCAGCCACGTTATTGTGACTCTTCGCCTGC
>WNGS01057806.1:259520-270018 GCA_020271785.1 Procambarus virginalis
CAGTTCCCGTGTGGCATTGCCACCTTGGTCAGTTACCGTGTTGCATTGCCACCTTTGTCAGTTCCCGTGTTGCATTGACACCTTGGTCAGTTCCCGTGTAGCATTGCCACCTTCGTCAGTTCCCGTGTAGCATTGCCACCTTCGTCAGTTACTGTGTTGCATTGCCACCTTGGTCCAAAATTACGGTGATGCATTGCCGACCTTGGTCAGTCCCCGTGTTGCATTGCCACCTTTGTCAGTTCCCGTGTTGCATTTCCACCTTGGTCAGTTCCCGTGTAGCATTGCCACCTTCGTCAGTTCCCGTGTAGCATTGCCACCTTGGTCAGTTCCAATGTTGCATTGCCACCTTGGTAAGTTACTGTGTTTGCAATTGCCACCTTGGTCCATGTCAAGTGTTGCATTGCCAACTTGGTCAGTTCCCGTGTTGCATTTCCACCTTGGTCAGTTCCCGTGTAGCATTGCCACCTTCGTCAGTTACTGTGTTGCATTGCCACCTTCGTCAGTTACTGTGTTGCATTGCCACCTTCGTCAGTTACTGTGTTGCATTGCCACGTTGGTCAGTTCCCGTGTTGCATTGCTACCTTGGTCAGTTACTGTGTTGCATTGCCACGTTGGTCAGTTCCCGTGTTGCATTGCCTCCTTGGTCAGTTCCCGTGTTGCATTTCCACCTTGGTCAGTTCCCGTGTTGCATTTGCCACCTTGGTCAGTTACTGTGTTGCATTGCCACCTTCGTCAGTTACTGTGTTGCATTGCCACCTTCGTCAGTTACTGTGTTGCATTGCCACCTTCGTCAGTTACTGTGTTGCATTGCCACCTTCGTCAGTTCCCGTGTTGCATTGCCACATTGGTCAGTTCCCGTGTTGCATTGCCTCCTTGGTCAGTTCCCGTGTTGCATTTCCACCTTGGTCAGTTCCCGTGTAGCATTGCCACCTTCGTCAGTTCCCGTGTAGCATTGCCACCTTCGTCAGTTCCCGTGTAGCATTGCCACCTTCGTCAGTTCCCGTGTAGCATTGCCACCTTCGTCAGTTCCCGTGTAGCATTGCCACCTTCGTCAGTTCCCGTGTAGCATTGCCACCTTCGTCAGTTCCCGTGTTGCATTTCCACCTTGGTCAGTTCCCGTGTCGCATTGCCACCTTGGTCAGTTACTGTGTTGCATTGCCACCTTGGTCAGTTCCAATGTTGCATTGCCACCTTGGTAAGTTCCCCGTGTTTGCTGCCACCTTGGTCAGTCCAATGTTTCTTGGGGCCTACTCCTTGGTCAGTTCCCCGTGTTGCTTGCACCTTTGATCATTCCCGTGTTGCACGCCCCTTGTCCATTGCCATGTTGAATGCTCATCTTTGGTCATTGCCATTTGCATGCCACCTTGGTCTGTTGTCATGTTGCGTGCCCACCTTGTTCAGTGTCCATTTTGCACGCCCAACTTGGTCAGTGGCCA
Source organism: Procambarus virginalis (assembly GCA_020271785.1). Classification (NCBI taxonomy): domain Eukaryota; kingdom Metazoa; phylum Arthropoda; class Malacostraca; order Decapoda; family Cambaridae; genus Procambarus; species Procambarus virginalis. The sequence continues at coordinate 260,957 of WNGS01057806.1, forward strand.
TTCCGTACCACCTTGGTCAGTTCCCATGTGTCATTGCCACTCCCAAACACACACCGCGCACCCCCCAGCCCTCCCCTCCCCAAAAAAAAAAAAAAAAAAAAGCTAAAAAAAAGCCACCCCCAAAAAAAAAATCCAGCAACACCCCCCCCCCGCCCCCGCCCCCCCCGCAAAAAAACGCGACAACACCCCCGAAAAAAAAAAAAAAAAGCCCACAAAAAAAAGCGCCCCCCGCCAAAAACAACAAAAAGAAGGAGCCCCCGCCACCCCCCCCTTGGTCAGTTACCCTGCTACATGGCCCACTTTGGTCAAGTTGACCATGTTGAATGCACACCTTGAAGATGACCTCGTTGCTGGTGCCGACGAGGAAGAGGGGATGTAGCTGACCCTAGTGGCTACCAGCAGGTCCTCCAGGGTATCAATGGGACGCTCCAAGGACGGCTTGGCTAGTGCTGCTGTCCAGTGTCCCCTGAGTAGACGGCTGGGATCGTGGCACATCACACTTATATATATATGCTAACATATACACACCACACACATATATATATATTATATATATATATAATCTATATATATATATATATAATATATATATATTATATATTAATATATATATATATATATTATATATATAATATATATATTATTAAATATGACCGAAAAAGTAAGATTAATAATTCTAACACGAATTTTCTCAATTTTCCTTATGTTTGTTTTTACTGATGACGGTAAATGAAAAATCAATTCTCCAAAATTCATTCTTTATTTCTTAGTCTGACGCGACACTTGAACGCGTTTCGTAATAACTAATTACATTTTCAAAGACTTTTAGTTTTCACACACAACTATACAAAGCACTAAACAGTTCTTTACTATGATGATTTAAACAGCTTTCATCTTTCATTTTATACCCGCGTTTTGGGTGAGGTGATATGTTACAACAGTTTTTAATGAGGTGAACAAACTTTCAACAAAGGACAGAACACGAAAACAATGGATATTAACTGGATATTAACTGGGTAAATTGAAGGTATGAATGGAAGTAACTGCGGAAGGCCTATTGGCCCATATTTCTTGATGCTTCTATATTGGAGCGGGGTCTTGAAGTGGGTAGAATATAGTTGTGCATTAATTGACTGTTGATTGCTGGTGTTGACTTCTTGATGTGTAGTGCCTCGCAGATGTCAAGCCGCCTGCTATCGCTGTACCTATCGATGATTTCTGTGTTATTTGTTAAGATTTCTCTGGTGATGGTTTGGTTGTGGGAAGAGAGTATATGTTCCTTAATGAGCCCTGTTGCTTATGCATCGTTAAACGCCTGGAAAGAGATGTTGTTGTCTTGCCTATATACTGAGTTTTTTGGGGCTTACAGTCCCCAAGTGGACATTTAAAGGCATAGACGACGTTTGTCTCTTTTAGGGCGTTCTGCTCCGTGTCTGGAGAGTTTTTCATTAGTAGGCTGGCTGTTTTTTTGGTTTTATAGTAAATCGTTAGTTGTATCTTCTGATTTTTGTCTGTAGGGATAACATTTCTATTAACAATATCTTTCAGGACCCTTTCCTCCGTTTTATGAGCGGTGGAGAAGAAGTTCCTGTAAAATAGTCTAATAGGGGTATAGGTGTTGTATTAGTTGTTTCTTCAGAGGTTGCATGGCGTTCTACTTTCCTTCTTATGATGTCTTCAATGAAACCATTGGAGAAGCCGTTGTTGACTAGGACCTGCCTTACCCTACAGAGTTCTTCGTCGACTTGCTTCCATTCTGAGCTGTGGCTGAGAGCACGGTCGACATAAGCGTTAACAACACTCCTCTTGTACCTATCTGGGCAGTCACTGTTGGCATTTAGGCACATTCCTATGTTTGTTTCCTTAGTGTAGACTGCAGTGTGGAAACCTCCGCTCCTTTCCATGACTGTTACATCTAGAAAGGGCAGCTTCCCATCCTTCTCCATCTCGTAAGTGAAACGTAACACAGAATTCTGCTCAAACGCTTCTTTCAGCTCCTGCAGATGTCTGACATCAGGTACCTGTGTAAAAATGTCGTCAACATACCTGCAGTATATGGCCGGTTTCAAGTTTAAGTCGACTAAGACTTTTTCCTCGATAGTACCCATGTAGAAGTTTGCAAACAGGACGCCTAGGGAGAACCCATGGCGACCCCATCTACTTGCTTATACATGTGCCCATCCGGGCTCAAGAAGGGTGCCTCCTTAGTACAAGCTTGGAGTAGTTTCCTCAGGATATTTTCTGGCATGTCAAGGGGAGTACAGGCCGGGTCTCGATACACTCGGTCCACTATCATCCCGATTGTTTCATCCACAGGTACGTTGGTGAACAGTGATTCTACGTCCAACGAGGCTCTTATCCCTGTAGCCCGTGTTCCCCGCAGTAAGTCAACAAATTCCTTCGGGGATTTCAGGCTGAAGTTGCACGGGACATAAGGAGTCAGTAAGCCGTTGAGTCGTTTCGCCAGTCTGTACGTGGGTGTGGGTATCTGGCTGATAATTGGCCGAAGTGGGTTTCCAGGCTTATGCGTCTTGACGTTTCCATACGCATATCCAGGTTTATATTCTCCAATAATCTTTGGCAGGTGGAGTCCGGATTTCTTGGCATTCACAGTTTCAATCAACTTGTTGACCTTTGTTTTCAATTCGGCTGTAGTGTCCTTCGTTACCCTTTGGAATTTAGTTTGGTCAGAGAGTATGCTGTTCATTTTCGCCAGATATTCGTCTTTCTTAAGGATGACGTATATTGGCGACTTGTCGCCTCTCCTGACAACTATCTCCTTGTTCTCACGAAGGCTCTTGGCTGCCGCTTTGAGCTCGGGGGTCAGTATGGTACTTCTGTAGTTGCCTCGATTCTTTCCTCCTTCTGCAATAAGTTCAGCTTGTAAGGTGTCTTTGGTGGTGACCTTCTTTTGTGCTTCGAGGTCAAATATGTCGTCCAACAGGATCTCCAACTCCACTTTCCGGGCCAACGCACTTGGTCTGGACATAACGTGACAGTTTATACCCAGATTTAGGAGAGTGACTTGGTCCTCAGTGAGGTTGATACCTGCAAGGTTCAGGAAGCCGTCTCTTGGTCGTGGAATTGCCATGGGTCCTCCATATAGTGTTGTTAGCTTCTTGATAATCCTTGTTTCCGTGCTGAGGTGATGTCGGTCTGTGAGGATGTCAAGGTGTTGTTCGATGCGGGTGCGGAGACTTTCGTCGATGTTGCTGTTTCTCCATTCGTTTGTGGCCTGAAGTAGTTGCGTTTTATTGTCTTTGATATCATTTTCTGCCTTGTATATCTGATTACGAATCAGATCTTGGCGATATTTTATCGTGAAGGCTTGATTCCTTGCTGCTGGGTTTTAATATTAGTATATTTTGGTAGCAGTCTTTCCTGTAGACATATGTTATTAAATATGACCGAAAAAGTAAGATTAATAATTCTAACACGAATTTTCTCAATTTTCCTTATGTTTGTTTTTACTGATGACGGTAAATGAAAAATCAATTCTCCAAAATTCATTCTTTATTTCTTAGTCTGACGCGACACTTGAACGCGTTTCGTAATAACTAATTACATTTTCAAAGACTTTTAGTTTCACACACAACTATAACCTGAAAGCACTAAACAGTTCTTTACTATGCTATGATTTAAACAGCTTTCATCTTTCATTTTATACCCGCGTTTTGGGTGAGGTGATATGTTACAACAGTTTTAAATGAGGTGAACAAAACTTTCAACAAAGGACAGAACACGAAAACAATGGATATTAACTGGATATTAACTGGGTAAATTGAAGGTATGAATGGAAGTAACTGCGGAAGGGCCTATTGGCCCATATTTCTTGATGCTTCTATATTGGAGCGGGGTCTTGAAGTGGGTAGAATATAGTTGTGCATTAATTGACTGTTGATTGCTGGTGTTGACTTCTTGATGTGTAGTGCCTCGCAGATGTCAAGCCGCCTGCTATCGCTGTACCTATCGATGATTTCTGTGTTATTTGTTAAGATTTCTCTGGTGATGGTTTGGTTGTGGGAAGAGAGTATATGTTCCTTAATGGAGCCCTGTTGCTTATGCATCGTTAAACGCCTGGAAAGAGATGTTGTTGTCTTGCCTATATACTGAGTTTTTGGGGCTTACAGTCCCCAAGTGGACATTTAAAGGCATAGACGACGTTTGTCTCTTTTAGGGCGTTCTGCTCCGTGTCTGGAGAGTTTTTCATTAGTAGGCTGGCTGTTTTTTTGGTTTTATAGTAAATCGTTAGTTGTATCTTCTGATTTTTGAATTGATAGAATTGATTTTTCATTTACCGTCATCAGTAAAAACAAACATAAGGAAAATTGAGAAAATTCGTGTTAGAATTATTAATCTTACTTTTTCGGTCATATTTAATAACATATGTCTACAGGAAAGACTGCTACCAAAATATACTAGTATATATATATATATATATATATATATATATATATATATATATATATATATATATATATATATATATATATATATATATATATATATATATATATATACGTTATAATTAAATATGACCGAAAAAGTAAGATTAATAATTCTAACACGATTTTTCTCAATATTTCTTATGTTTCTTTTCACTGTTGAAGGTAATTGAAAAAATCAATTCTCCAAAATTCATTTTTATTTCTAGTCTGACGCGACACTTGAATGCGTTTCGTAATACCTTATTACATTTTCAAAGACTTTTAGATTACACACACACACACAACTATAATCTGCAAACACTAAACAGAGTTCTTACTTATGCTATGATTTAAACAGCTTTCATTTTATTTTATACCCGCATTTTGGGTGAGGTGATATGTTACAACAGTTTTGGATGAGGTGAACAAAACTTTCAACACAGGATAGAACACGAAATATTGGGGTATTAATAGGGTGAATTGAAGGTAAGAATGGAAGTAACTGCAGAGGGCCTATTGGCCCATATTTCTTGATGCTTCTATATTGGTGCGGAGTCTTGAAGTGGGTAGAATATAGTTGTGCATTAATTGGCTGTTGATTGCTGGTGTTGACTTCTTGATGTGTAATGCCTCGCAGATGTCAAGCCGCCTGTTATCGCTGTATCTATCGATGATTTCTGTGTTGTTTGCTAAGATTTCTCTGGTGATGGTTTGGTTGTGGGAAGAGGTTATATGTTCCTTAATGGAGCCCTGTTGCTTATGCATCGTTAAACGCCTGGAAAGAGATGTTGTTGTCTTGCCTATATACTGAGTTCTTTGAGGCTTACAGTCCCCAGGTGGACATTTGAAGGCATAGACGACGTTGGTCTCTTTTAAAGCGTTCTGCTTTGAGTCTGGAGAGTTTCTCATGAATAGGTTGGCAGTTTTTTTAGTTTTATAGTAAATCGTTAATTGTATCTTCAGATTTTTGTCTGTAGGGATAACGTTCCTATTAACAATATCTTTCAGGACACTTTCCTCCGTTTTATGAGCTGTGGAAAAGAAGTTCCTGTTAAATAGTCAAATAGGGGGCATAGGTGTGGTGTTAGATGTCTCTTCAGAGGTTGCATGGCGTTTCACCCTCCTTCTTATGATGTCTTCAACAAAACCATTGGAGAAGCCGTTGTTCACTAGGACCTGCCTTACCCTCCAGAGTTCTTCATCGACTTGCTTCCATCCTGAACTGTGGGTGAGAGCACGGTCGACATAAGCGTTAACAACACTCTTCTTGTTCCTGTCTGGGCAGTCACTGTTGGAATCTAGGTACATTCCTATGTTTGTTTCCTTGGTGTAGACTGCAGTGTGGAAACCTCCTCTCCTTTCCATGACTGTTACATCTAGAAAGGGCAGCTTCCTATCCTTCTCCATCTCGTAAGTGAAACACAACACAGAACTCTGCTCAAATGCCTCCTTCAGCTCCTGCAGATGTCTGACATCAGGTACCTGTGTAAAAATGTCGTCAACATACCTGCAGTATATGGCCGGTTTCAAGTTCATGTCGACTAAGACCTTTTGCTCGATGGTACCCATGTAGAAGTTCGCAAACAGGACACCTAGGGGAGAACCCATGGCGACCCCATCTACTTGCTTATACATGTGCCCATCCGGGCTCAAGAAGGGTGCCTCTTTAGTACAAGCTTGGAGTAGTTTCCTTAGGATGTTTTCTGGTATGTCAAGTGGAGTACAGGCCGGATCATGATACACTCTGTCCGCTATCATCCCGATTGTTTCATCCACAGGTACATTGGTAAACAGTGATTCTACGTCCAACGAGGCTCTTAGCCCTGTGGCACGTGTTCCCCGCAGTAAGTCAACAAATTCCTTTGGAGACTTCAGGCTGAAGGCGCAAGGGACATAAGGAGTCAGCAAGCCGTTGAGTCGCTTTGCCAGTCTGTACGTGGGTGTGGGTATCTGGCTGATGATTGGCTGAAGTGGGTTTCCAGGCTTATGTGTCTTGACATTTCCATACGCGTATCCAGGTTTATATTCCCCAAAAATCTTTGGCAGGTGGATTGCGGATTTCTTGACGTTCACAGTATCAAAACTGTGAACGCTAAGAAATCCGGACAATAAAATGCTATTCGATATTCGATAAAATGCTGTGCCCAAGATTAACATCCGAGTGCCAGCGGGGAAGTGGTTCAAATAGCTTCAGCTATCACTTCCTTTTGTCCAGTCGTGATGGTCAAGCGGATTAAGGCGTCCCTGTACATACCAGTTGCGTTGCTCCTGGCCGTATGGGTTCGAGTCACTTCTGGGGTATGAGTTTTCAGTTGCATATAGTCCTGGGGACCATTCAGGCTTGTTCACATTTGTGTTCCTCACGTGTTGCCCCCAAAAATGAGGTGATTTGATAAAATGCTATGCCCAAGATTACCATCCGAGTGCCCGCGGGGAAGTGGTTCAAATAGCTTCGGCTATCACTTCCTTTTGTCCGGTCGTGATGGTCAAGCGGATTAAGGCGTCCCTGTACATACCAGTTGCGTTGCTCCTGGCAGTATGGGTTCGAGTCACTTCTGGGTGTGAGTTTTCAGTTGCATATAGTCCTGGGGACCATTCAGGCTTGTTCGTATTTGTGTTCCTCACGTGTTGCCACAAAAAATGAGGTGATTTGATAAAATGCTATGCCCAAGATTACCATCCGAGTGCCGGCGGGGAAGTGGTTCAAATACCTTCGGCTATCACTTCCTTTTGTCCGGTCGTGATGGTCAAGCAGATTAAGGCGTCCCTGTACATACCAGTTGCGTTGCTCCTGGCAGTATGGGTTCGAGTCACTTCTGGGGTGTGAGTTTTTAGTTGCATATTGTCCTGGGGACCATTCAGGCTTGTTCGCATTTGTGTTCCTCACGTGTTGCCCCAAAAAATGAGGTGATTTGATAAAATGCTATGCCCAAGATTACCATCCGAGTGCCGGCGGGGAAGTGGTTCAAATACCTTCGGCTATCACTTCCTTTGTCCGGTTGGCAAAACTGCCAACCTACTCATGAGAAACTCTCCAGGCACAAAGCAGAACGCTTTGAAAGAGACCAATGTCATCTATGCCTTCAAATGCCCCTTTGGGGACTGTAAGCCTCAAAGAACTTAGTATATAAGCAAGACAACAACATCTCTTTCCAGGCGATTAACGATGCATAAGCAACAGGGCTCTATCAAGGAACATATAATCTCTTCCCACAACCAGACCATCACCAAAGAAGTCTTAACAAAAACACGGAAATCATCGGTAGATACAGCGATAGCAGGCGGCAATATATCTGCAAGGCACTACACATTAAGAAGTCAACACCAGCAATCAACAGCCAATTAACGCACAATTATTTTCTACCCACTTCAAGACTCCGCTCCAATATAGAAGCATCAAGAAATTTGGGCCAATAGGCCCTCTGCAGTTACTTCTATTCTTCCCTTTAGCTTATACCCATTGTTTCGTGTTCTGTGTTGTGTTGAAAGTTTGTTTTCACCTCATCCAAAACCATTGTAACATGTCACCTCACCCAAATGCAGGTATAAAAAAGAAACTCAAAGCTGTTTAAACTCTGTTCAGTTATAGCTGTGTGTGTGCAAACTAAAGTCTTTGAAAATGTAATAAGTTTTATGAAACGCGCTTTACAGAAAGACTGCTACCGAAATATACTAATATATATATATTATATATATATATATATATATATATATATATATATATATATATATATATATATTATATATATAAATATATATATATATATATATATATATATATATTGAGACGATAATCTCTTATCAGAGATTTAGCCTGCTATTTCTGCGAATCACGCCTGTCCTCATCATATACAAGATACGTTTTGTAGTGGCTAAACGTACATATTAGCCACACGTACCAGCAACTCCCTCCTTCCCCCCCACTGCTGCACCTGGTCGACGCGCCGAACCCTTCAACGGCCTAACTAGCGACTTGCGACCATCCAGCTTCCTCATTGGCCGCCAACCAACACTCCACTCCGGCTCCCCGCCAATCACAAGACCTCACCAGTTATTGTTGGAGTCCCTTGCGTTTCTGCCAGCCAGAATATTCTGTGCTCGCAAGCTGTGAACTCCTAAGTGACTCACTCTGTGTGGTCAAATAGAGGTTCATAGTTAGTGCATATATTCCAGCATTCATATTTTACTTACTTTTGTATATCAATTCTCCTCCCCATTAACGTATCTATTTTCATGTTTATATTGTTTATTATTTTTGCCAGTAAGCCAAGATTTTGCATTTATTTCAATTTGTGTTTTTATTGTTATTAAAATCCATATTTTTATTATTGCTTTTAGTCTTTCCAACCTTACCACAGATTACCAAATCACGCAGTCATTCTTTTTTTTCTCTTTTTTTCCTTTTCTTTTTTTTATATATTATATGTGGCCCAGCACTGACACCTGCTAGTTGGAAGACTGCCGACCACCATTTCCAACTCGTTACCGTCACATATAAATGGGGGCCTGTCCACGGAGCCACTATTAAATGGAGATCTGTCCACGGAGCCACTATTAAATGGAGATCTGTCCACGGAGCTTCACTCAGGTATTGGTAATTGTGGTAAGCGCACTTGGCTCTTATTCCCCTTGCTT
>WNGS01057813.1:0-31780 GCA_020271785.1 Procambarus virginalis
CAGGCTTGTTCGCATATATATATATATATATATATATATATATATATATATATTATATATATATATATTATATATATATATATATATATATATATAACTGAAAAACTCACACCCCAGAAGTGACTCGAACCCATACTCCCAGGAGCAACGCAACTGGTATGTACAGGGACGCCTTAAACCACTTGACCATCACGACCGGACAAAAGGAAGTGATAGCCGAGGCTATATGAACCACTTCCCCACCGGCACTCGGATGGTAATCTTTGGCATAGCATTTTATCAAATCACCTCATTTTTTGGGGCAACACGTTAGGAACACAAATGCAAACAAGCCTGAATGGTCCCCAGGACTAGATTCAACTGAAAACTCACACCCCAGAAGTGACTCGAACCCATACTCACAGGAGCAACGCAACTGGTATGTACAGGGACGCCTTAAACCACTTGACCATCACGACCGGACAAAAGGAAGTGATAGCCGAGGCTATATGAACCACTTCCCCGCCGGCACTCGGATGGTAATCTTGGGCATAGCATTTTATCAAATCACCTCATTTTTTGGGGCAACACGTGAGGAACACAAATGCAAACAAGCCTGAATGGTCCCCAGGACTAGATACAACTGAAAACTCACACCCCAGAAGTGACTCGAACCCATACTCCCAAGAGCAACGCAACTGGTATGTACAGGGACGCCTTAAACCACTTGACCATCATGACCGGACAAAAGGAAGTGATAGCCGAGGCTATATGAACCACTTCCCCGCGGCACTCGGATGGTAATCTTGGGCATAGCATTTTATCAAATCACCTCATTTTTGGGGCAACACATGAGGAACACAAATGCATACAATCCTGAATGGTCCCCAGTCAGGCAAATGCAAACAAGCCTGAATAAGGCGTCCCTGTACATACCAGTTGCGTTGCTCCAGGGAGTATGGGTTCGAGTCACTTCTGGCGTGTGAGTTTTCAGTTGTATCTAGTCCTGGGGACCATTCAGGCTTGTTTGCATTTGTGTTCCTCACATGTTGCCCCAAAAATGAGGTGATTTGATAAAATGCTATGCCCAAGATTACCATCCGAGTGCCGGCGGGGAAGTGGTTCATATAGCCTCGGCTATCACTTCCTTTTGTCCGGTCGTGATGGTCAAGTGGTTTAAGGCGTCCCTGTACATACCAGTTGCGTTGCTCCTGGGAGTATGGGATCGAGTCACTTCTGGGTGTGAGTTTTCAGTTGTATCTAGTCCTGGGGACCATTCAGGCTTGTTTGCAGTTGTCTTCCTCACGTGTTGCCCCAAAAATGAGGTGATTTGATAAAATGCTATGCCCAAGATTACCATCCGAGTGCCGGCGGGGAAGTGGTTCATATAGCCTCGGCTATCACTTCCTTTTGTCCGGTCGTGATGGTCAAGTGGTTTAAGGCGTCCCTGTACATACCAGTTGCGTTGCTCCTGGGAGTATGGGATCGAGTCACTTCTGGGGTGTGAGTTTTCAGTTGTATCTAGTCCTGGGGACCATTCAGGCTTGTTTGCATTTGTGTTCCTCACGTGTTGCCCAAAAAATGAGGTGATTTGATAAAATGCTATGCCCAAGATTACCATCCGAGTGCCGGCGGGGAAGTGGTTCATATAGCCTCGGCTATCACTTCCTTTTGTCCGGTCGTGATGGTCAAGTGGTTTAAGGCGTCCCTGTACATACCAGTTGCGTTGCTCCTGGGAGTATGGGTTTGATTCACTTCTGGGGTGTGAGTTTTCAGTTGTATCTAGTCCTGGGGACCATTCAGGCTTGTTTGCATATATATATATATATATATATATATATATATATATATATATATATATATATATATATATATATATATATATATATATATATATATATATATATATATATATATATATATATATATAATATATATATATATATATATATATATTATATATATATATATATATATATATATATATATATATATATATATATATATATATATATATATATATATATATATATATATATTCATATTTACATTACTTGATAATTTGTTTTTGTTTCACTGATGATTCACACAACTTTCACTGAAATTTTGTTAGCCAATCAACAATCTGTCATTTGCATTTCAGAAGTTAATATTTAGTTTGAAAATTTGTAATTTGATTTAGAATTATTTTCGTGAGAAACTCAGTAGGAGTCATGAGAAGGATTTGAAATCACTCACTTGCTACTCCCAAGCAAAGACCTAGACTACTACAATACGATATGGTCAAAAAACTGTTCGAATTCATCTCACGGCTCCTACTGATTTTCTCATCGGTACACCGTTAATGTGGTTCCATTTTGTATTATTTTTTGATATAATTAAATTATGCCTTTCTGGTTTAAAAAAAATAATCAAAGAATGATGTCTAATAAATTGTTGGTTAACAGGAGGCAGCAACATCAACCAATGTAGTGGGCTCAAGTCTGATTTAACGCAGCATTTGGTCGACATTATTGCTTCATCTCCTTTAGGTAAGTGCAATATTATTCTTTGGAACTAATTTTGTCCAGATTTACTAATGAGGCGCAAGTTAATAGTGAGGAGAGCATAAACTAGTGTGATTATTGTGCACTTGGAAAATATACGAAGACTACGAGCTGGGATATGAGAATGGAAGGAATGAACGATGCCCAACCACTTGAACCATCGAGGATTGAACGCCAACATTGCAAAATGTAAAGCCATCTTTCTACCAACCTGTCATTATTTGGCTAAGAAACCAGTAGATTAAAGAAGTAAACATATTTGCTATAAACTGACAATTAGCAATGATTTCTGAACACATTTTCCAGCAGATTCCTTGACGGAGTTCAGAGCAAAATGTGATGTGTCTGAGACATAAATTTATGAGTCGTTGATTAGAGTTTAGTTGTCACGCGTTCTTTACCAGAGTAATCACTTAAAATAATACAATATTTACTTAACAAGAGTTATAATTAGTAGCATCTTAAAACTTAATCAAATACAATTATAATTTAATGAGTTAATATTGATCGCAAACAAAGTTTACCTTGTAAAGTAGGGTTCACGTCGTCACTTTACAAGAATACAGAAATACGAAGACAGATCTCTGAGAATTATTGCATTAAGACATTATGATGGTGATATAAAGTGTCGTTATAGTTTCTGTTTGAACAAGGAGAGTATTGATGTATTTCTATTGTTGAAAGGAATTTCTTTCCATAAATAATTTAAGTGGACGGACAGTTAAACTGTTTGGAAAAGACGAGTTCGATTGGAAGGTTTGATCCCAATCTTATTGATGATGAGTATTTTCTTTCCTAATGAATGTGAATAATGAGTCAATTAGGTTGTTTAGACACTTATATGTAAAGAGTTTGAGTTAAGAACTGAGTGTTTCAGTGTGATCCTGTTTGTTCTTGAATGATATTCTTATCACTGTGAGTGAACGATCACAGAAATTAGCAATACAGAATGTGAGGTTAAATAAGTCTATAATTCACAGATGTGTGTCTACATTTGAGGCGGTGAATGAGGTCATGAGGCGGTCGCCTCCCTGCGTAAGAAACTTGTCTTTACCTCGTGTGAGGAAGCGAGTTGGAAACCTGCTTCACCGCAGCCGTCTCTTTATTGCTGCTGCAGACTCCTTCAACCACGGCATCAGACGACGCTTTTGTCTGGCTTTTCCTCATGCAGCTGCCTCCGCCAGTCACCAAGAGCAGACACCTCCTGCAGCTTCCTCCGCCAGTCACCAAGAGCAGACACCTCCTGCAGCTGCCTCTGCCAGTCACCAAGAGCAGACACCTCCTGCAGCTGCCTCTGCCAGTCACCAAGAGCAGACACCTCCTGCAACTGCCTCTGCCAGTCACCAAGAGCAGACACCTCCTGCAGCTGCCTCTGCCAGTCACCAAGAGCAGACACCTCCTGCAGCTGCCTCTGCCAGTCACCAAGAGCAGACACCTCCTGCAGCTGCCTCTGCCAGTCACCAAGAGCAGACAACTCCTGCGGCTGCCTCTGCCAGTCACCAAGAGCAGACACTTCCTGCAGCTGCCTCCGCCAGTCAACAAGAGCAGACACCTCCTGCAGCTGCCTCCGCCAGTCAACAAGAGCAGACACCTCCTGCAGCTGCCTCCACAAGTCACAAGAGAAGACACCTCCTGCAGCTGCCTCCACAAGTCAACAAGAGAAGACACCTCCTCCCGCTACCTCTACAAGTCAACAAGAGCAGACACCTCCTGCAGCGGCCTCCGCCAGTCAACAAGAGCAGACACCTCCTGCAGCTGCCACCACAGGTCAACAAGAGCAGACACCTCCTGTAGCGGCCTCCACAAGTTAACAAGAGCAGACACCTCCTCCCGCTGCCTCTACAAGTCAACAGGAGCAGACACCTCCTCCCGCTGCCTCCACAGATCAACAAGAGCAGACACCTCCTGCAGCTGCCTCCACAAGTCAACAAGAGCAGACACTTCCTGCAGCTGCCTCCATAGATCAACAAGAGCAGACACCTCCTGCAGCTGCCCCCACAGGTCAACAACAGCAGACACCTCCTCCCGCTACCTCTACAAGTCAACAAGAGCAGACACCTTCTGCAGCTGCCTCCGCCAGTCACCAAGAGCAGACACCTCCTGCCCCTGCCTACGCCAGTCAACAAGAGCAGACGCCTCCTGCCGCTGCCTCCACAGGTCAACAACAGCAGACACCTCCTCCCGCTGCCTCCACAGATCAACAACAGCAGACACCTCCTCCCACTGCCTCCACAGATCAACAACAGCAGACACCTCCTCCCGCTGCCTCCACAGATCAACAACAGCAGACACCTCCGACACTCAATAAGTAAGTCACATAAATTAACAAAAGTATTTCTTTATGATATAAATAACTATATATAAGCAACTGTTGACTGTTTTCTTATCAGCGTTCAATAGACCTTGACTGATTATGAACAATATATTTCTCATTATATATGTTGAGCCGTGACTGGGTACAAATTCTCTATATACTTCGTAACGCTACTTTCAGATCAAGCAAGTTGTTGGGTGTGCCTCCCAGCCTGTCTCAAGTGACCCCGTCACCTCCGTCGTGTGCCACTGGCCCGTCTCATCTGTCTACACCGGCTCCCACCCACTATGCAACAGTGGCTCCCTCCCACTATACAACAGTGGCTCCCACCCACTATACAACAGTGGCTCCCTCCCACTATGCAACAGTGGCTCCCTCCCACTATGCAACAGTGGCTCCCTCCCACTATACAACAGTGGCTCCCACCCACTATACAACAGTGGCTCCCACCCACTATACAACAGTGGCTCACACCCACTATACAACAGTGGCTCCCTCCCACTATACAACAGTGGTTCCCACCCACTATACAACAGTGGCTCCCACCCACTATACAACAGTGGCTCCCACCCACTATACAACAGTGGCTTCCACCCACTATACAACTGTGGCTCCCACCCACTATACAACAGTGGCTCCCACCCACTATACAACAGTGGCTCCCACACACTATACAACAGTGGCTCCCTCCCACTATACAACAGTGGCTCCCTCCCACTATACAACAGTGCCACCCTCCCACTATACAACAGTGGCTCCCACACACTATACAACAGTGGCTCCCTCCCACTATACAACAGTGGCTCCCTCCCACTATACAACAGTGCCTCCCTCCCACTATACAACAGTGCCTCCCTCCCACTATACAACAGTGGCTCCCAGCCACTATACAACAGTGCCTCCCACCCACTATACAGCAGTGGCTTCCACCCACTATACAACAGTGGCTCCCTCCCACTATACAACAGTGGCTCCCACCCACTATACATCAGTGGCTCCCTCCCACTATACACCAGCGCCTCAGGTCAGTTATACACCTGTGCCACAAGCTAGTTATACACCAGATAATCACACCCAGTATACACCAGAACTCTCCGCCAACCTTGTGACAGTGCCAAGCATTCACTGTATGACAGTGCCACAGCAACACCATATGACAGTACCACAGCAATACCATATGACAGTGCCACAGCAACACCATATGACAGTGCCTCAGCAACACCATATGACAGTGCCTCAGCAACACCATATGACGGTGCCACAGCAACACCATATGACAGTGCCACAGCAACACCATATGACAGTGCCACAGCAACACCATATGACAGTGCCTCAGCAACACCATATGACAGTGCCTCAGCAACACCATATGACGGTGCCACAGCAACACCATATGACAGTGCCACAGCAACACCATATGACAGTGCCACAGCAACACCATATGACAGTGCCACAGCAACACCATATGACAGTGCCTCAGCAACACCAAATGACAGTGCCTGTCCCACACCGCAGACCAAAGCCATACTCACGTTGTGCACGGAAGTCTCCCGTCAATCATCCGTCAGTGGTTCCCATCCAATATTTACCGGCGCCTCAAGTCCGCTATTCACAAGTGCCGTCTGTCAATAAGACGCCAGAGCCGTCTCCCCACTATTCAAAGGTGCCTCCAACTCACAATACGCCACTGGCTTCTGTCCAATATACAAATGTTCCATTCGTCCAAAATAGTCCAATATCTCCTGTCCATTATTCAGAAGTCCCTTCTCTTTACTGTACGCGAGGGCAACCTGTCACTATTGGACAGTGCTTCCTGGCCAAAACACAGACTTGCCACCCGTCAATTCTAGGACAGTGTCTCCTGCCCAGAATACGGAAGTGTCACCTTTCAGCTATGGAACAGAACCTACTGCCAAAAACGCGAAAGTGCCACCCGTCAACTATAGAACAGTGCCTCCTGCCTAGAATACGGAAGTGCCACCCGTCCAGTATAGGACACTGCCTCCTGCCCAGAATACGGAAGTGCCACCTGTCCACTATACAACAGTGCCTCCTGCCCAGAATACGGAAGTGCCACGCGTCCACTACAGGACAGTGCCTCCTGCCCAGATTACGGAAGTGCCACCCGTCCACTATAGAACAGTGACTCCTGCCCAGAATACAGAAGTGCCACCCGTCCACTACAGGACAGTGCCTCCTGCCCAGAATACGGAACGGCCACCCGTCCACTATAGAACAGTGCCTCTTGCCCAGAATACGGAAGTGCCACCCGTCCACTACAGGACAGTGCCTCCTGCCCAGAATACGGAAGTGCCACCCATCCACTATAGGACAGTGCCTCATGCCAAGAATACGGAAGTGCCACCCATCCACTACAGGACAGTGCCTCCTGCCCAGAATACGGAAGTTCCACCCGTCCACTATAGGACAGTGCCTCATGCCCAGAATACGGAAGTGCCACCTGACCACTATAGAACAGTGCCTCCTGCCCAGAATACGGAAGTGCCACCTGTCCACTCTAGAACAGAGTCCCCTGCCCACTATACACAAGTGTCATCCACCCACACCCCCCACCACACCCACACCCCCCACCACACCAACACCCCCCACCACACACCCACAACACTGGCTGAAGAACACGTAGGCTCTGCCCAGGAGGCTGAGACAATGACAGAGGGTCGTCGTGAACCCGGGTTCGTGCCCCACCTCCTCTGCCTCACCTCCAACGATCTTGACCAAATACTGCAGGACGACAGTGATTAAACTTGATCTATTTTGGTCATCATGATCAATGAACATTGTTCAGAGTTCAGAATGTTCAGGCACAAAGCATTATGTATGTGTCAGCCTTCCGTGTTAGTCCCAGGACCCCCGCTACTCCTGACCTCGTCAGCAGCCGACTTTGTGTAAATCGTCATAAATAAAACAATTGTCTACTAAATAATTTTATGTTAAAAATGTGGTTTATTATTTGTGAAGGTGTTGGTGTGGCGTGAGACGACGCTGGCGGGAACATCAGTTGTTGCTCTTCACAAAAAAGTATTGTCATGAACAATTATATTTCTTCCCCATTGTTGACGCTGGCAACCTGTCCCCCGAGGTCCCTCCTACAGGACACGACCTTACAGGCGGACGACCTCACAGGCAGACGACCTCACAGGTGGACGACCTCACAGGTGGACGACCTCACAGGCGGACGACCTCACAGGCGGACGACCTCAGATGCGGACGGCCTCAGAGGCGGACGACCTCACAGGTGGACGACCTCACAGGTGGACGACCTCAGAGGCGGACGACCTCACAGGTGGACGACCTCAGAGGCGGACGACCTCACAGGTGGATGACCTCACAGGTGGATGACCTCACAGGTGGACGACCTCACAGGCGGACGACCTCACAGGTGGATGACCTCACAGGTGGACGACCTCACAGGTGGACGACCTCACAGGCGGACGACCTCACAGGTGGACGACGTCACAGGCGGACGACCTCACAGGTGGACGACCTCACAGGTGGACGACCTCACAGGCGGACGACCTCACAGGTGGACGACCTCACAGGTGGACGACCTCACAGGTGGACGACCTCACAGGCAGACGACCTCACAGGCGGACGACCTGAGATGCGGACGACCTCACAGGCGGACGACCTCACAGGTGGATGACCTCACAGGCGGACGACCTCACAGGTGGACGACCTCACAGGTGGACGACCTCACAGGTGGACGACCTCACAGGCGGACGACCTCACAGGCGGACGACCTCACAGGTGGACGACCTCACAGGTGGACGACCTCACAGGTGGACGACCTCACAGGTGGACGACCTCACAGGTGGACGACCTCACAGGTGGACGACCTCACAGGCGGACGACCTCACAGGTGGATGACCTCACAGGTAGACGACCTCAGAGGTGGACGACCTCACAGGTAGACGACCTCACAGGTGGACGACCTCACAGTCGGACGACCTCACAGGTGGATGACCTCACAAGTGGACGACCTCACAGGTGGATGACCTCACAAGTGGACGACCTCACAGGTGGATGACCTCACAGGTAGACGACCTCACAGCTGGATGACCTCACAGGTAGACGACCTCACAGGTAGACGACCTCACAGGTAGACGACCTCACAGGTAGACGACCTCACAGGTAGACGACCTCACAGGTGGACGACCTCACAGGTGGACGACCTCACAGGTGGATGACCTCACAGGTAGACGACCTCACAGGTGGACGACCTCACAGGTGGACGACCTCAGAGGCGGACGACCTCACAGGTAGACGACCTCACAGGTAGACGACCTCACAGGTAGACGACCTCAGAGGCGGACGACCTCACAGGTAGACGACCTCACAGGTAGACGACCTCAGAGGCGGACGACCTCACAGGTAGACGACCTCACAGGTAGACGACCTCACAGGTAGACGACCTCAGAGGCGGACGACCTCACAGGTAGACGACCTCACAGGTAGACGACCTCAGAGGCGGACGTCCTCACAGGTGGACGACCTCACAGGTGGACGACCTCACACGTGGACGACCTCACAGGTGGACGACCTCACAGGTGGACGACCTCACAGGTGAACGACCTCACAGGTAGACGACCTCACAGGTGGACGACCTCACAGGTGGACGACCTCACAGGTGGACGACCTCAGTATCATAATCTCCCATCACAAGCAACTCGCCAATATAATGAATTATTTACTTAACAAATTAAATACTTTACATATACATATATTATAAATATATATATTATTTTCTGTTATTATTACTATTATTAATAAAGTTTTGAAATATATATATATATATATATATTTTATTATATTTCCAATTGTGTACTGTGTATTTTAAATATGGATAACAGAGGAACATTCAGGAGCTAATTTGTTGTAGATATTTTTAAACTACTTTAACATTATCGAGCCCTTGTTATCATAATGTAAATATCACTAACGTCTTCATCCTATTTTGTTTCTGAAGTTCATGTTCGAACTCTCATTTGATTTCCGAAATACAGGTAGTAGATTAGTAGATGAAATGATTTTTTGTTGTATTTATCTCGGAGCGCACCAGTCTCCGAAGCTGTATTTGTATTGATACACTACAATGGTACACCTCTGTTTGTCAGAGAAGGCAGAGATGATATTTCTCGTTTTGACGGATGATGTACGTGGGTTGTTATAATAAATGACAGGTCGAATCCATGAGTTTTAACTGCAAGGTTAGCAATTCCTGTAAATTATGTCTCTTATCACCTTTTCATCTTTCCTGTATGCCTGAGTAAATATATTTTAATAATTCACTATAATGTCTTCCCTTGTGGGCCGATTATCCTCCACTGGGGCATGATTATCCTCAGTCAGATGGCGGCCCAGTTTCTTACTTACGATTTCGTCGAATTCTTTATTGCTGTCATCGTTGTTCGCAACAATTTGGCGGATTCGTTTACGTTCGTGGTGCAAAAGCTGTCAAGAAAAGCATGTATTATTGGACTTAATCTGAGATTAAGTGGTCTAGTTTTTCTTCTCCCTCCAGATGGTAAAAGGTATTTGTGTAGAATGGAAAATATTCATAAGAAAATTAACAATAGTCACAATGAACATATCCATGAGAAAGATTAACAGTAGTCACAATTTATTTGTTCCGGATATTTATAAGAAAAAAAATGCAATTATTATTCTGTTGAACTGAGCTGTTGTATTATGCTCAAATTGGTCCGACTTTCATCAAGAACTTAATTTCCTGATGATTTTTGTTTATCAAACAGTGATTACCCTGTTATTATGAAATATACTTTTATAAGGAATTTCTTGAATAAGAATTTTCATCTTTCTGGTTAAATTACTACGGTTGAAGGATATATTAAATATATCGAATTACCTTTCTATGACACAATTAATTATTCTTTAAGAAGTCGACTGAGGAATCTTTAACAACAACGTTCTCCTCGACTGAACTTTAGGTATATATTTTTTAAACGAACACCATACGTTCCTATTTTAAAGTTAAGGATAGGGTGCTTATCTCCCTTGTGCGGGCACAATAACGTGGCTAAAGTATGTTGACCAGACCTCACACTAGAAGGTGAAGGGACGACGACGTTTCGGTCCGTCCTGGACCATTCTGGACCACAATCGACTTGAGAATGATCCAGGACGGACCGAAACGTCACCGTCCCATCACCTTTTAGTGTGTGGTCTGGTCAACACCCCTTGTGTTCTAGTATCGGATGTGTATAAATGTTCCAGCTGTCATGCTGGATACGTTGGAAGATCCATTGGGAACTTTATAGCCAGGATACTGGAGTACAGGAGAATGTCGTCTAGGACTGGCATACCATCACCCAAGCCAGCATTTTCAGAGACTAGAAACCATTGTAACGAGTTAAATCGTCCTCTGCTGGAATCCCATGTTAAAATCTTGGACATGCACAAATGGCCAGTCGGATTTGAGAAAAGGTAATCTTTATATATCAGGAAGCTGCAGCCTTGCTAAATAATAATGGTTCACCTGCGCAATTGTACACTGTAAATCACAATACCCTTGCGGATAATGAGTCACAATAACGTGACTGAAGAATGTTGACCAAACAACGCACTAGGAGATGAAAGGACAACGACGTTTCAGTCTGTCTTGGACCATTATGAAGTCGATTTTGAAGAAACGAGAAAGGCACGGACATAACTAAGGCAAGGAGGAAGTGAGGCGGAGGAAATCTTTGAGGAAGGTAAAAGCAAGGCAAAAGATAGGGGTAATAAAGGGTATGAAGGAAGTAATAATAAAGGGTATGAAGGGGGTAATAATAAAGGATATGAAGGGTAGGTAATAATGAAGGGTATGAACTGGGTAATAATAAAGTGTATGAAGGTGCAAATAAAAGGTATGAATGGAGAAATAAAAAGGAGTAAAGGGAACGACAGAGAAAGTAAAAGAAAAAGAAAGAGAAAGAAATAAAGAAAGGATAGGCTTATGTTAGGTCACGTTTGTTAGAAAGTTTAGAACATTTGAGTATGTACTGTGACAGGCAAGAGTCAACACCAACAAAGCTTAAGGCAGGCCAGGTTTGTTTAGAAGGTTGGGGCATGGGAGCGTGTACTGTGACAGGCAAGAGTCAATACCAACAAAGCTTAAGGCAGGTCACGTTTGTTAAGAAGGTTGGGGCATGGGAGAGTGACTGTGACAGGCAAGAGTCAACACCAACAAAGCTTAAGGCCGGTCACGTTTGTTAAGAAGGTTGGGGCATGGGAGAGTGACTGTGACAGGCAAGAGTCAACACCAACAAAGCTTAAGGCCGGTCACGTTTGTTAAGAAGGTTGGGGTATGGGAGAGTGACTGTGACAGGCAAGAGTCAACACCAACAAAGCTTACGGCAGGTCACGTTTGTTAAGAAGGTTGGGGCATGGGAGAGTGACTGTGACAGGCAAGAGTCAACACCAACAAAGCCAGGACTAAGGTTCATGTTGGGAAGGTTGTGTATCAGAGTCCAGTCAACAAGACGGCGTCTGTAAAGAGAAGACGCAGCAAAGATTATTGTTGAACAAGACCAATCAATAGGATGATTAGAGTCCCAACCATGACAGAAGACCAATCAATAGGATGATTAGAGTCCCTAACATGACAGAAGACCAATCAATAGGATGATTAGAGTCCCAACCATGACAGAAGACCAATCAATAGGATGATTAGAGTCCAACTATGACAGAAGACCAATCAATATGATGATTAGAGTCCCAACATGACAGAAGACCAATCAATAGGATGATTAGAGTCCCTAACATGACAGAAGACCAATCAATAGGATGATTAGAGTCCTAACCATGACAGAAGACCAATCAATAGGATGATTAGAGTACACCATACGTTCCTATTTTAAAGTTAAGGATAGGGTGCTTATCTCCCTTGTGCGGGCACAATAACGAGGCTAAAGTATGTTGACCAGACTACACACTAGAAGGTGAAGGGACGACGACGTTTCGGTCCGTCCTGGACCATTCTGGACCACAATCGACTTGAGAATGATCCAGGACGGACCGAAACGTCACCGTCCCTTCACCTTTTAGTGTGTGGTCTGGTCAACACCCCGTTGTGCTCTAGTATCAAATGTGTATAAATGTTCCAGCTGTCATGCTGGATACGTTGGAAGATCAATTGGGAACTTTACAGCCAGGATACTGGAGTACAGGTGAATGTCGTCTAGGACTGGAATACCATCACCCAAGCCAGCATTTTCAGAGACTAGAAACCATTGTAATGAGTTAAATCGTCCTCTGCTGGAATCCCATGTTAAAATCTTGGACATGCACAAATGGCCAGTCGGATTTGAGAAAAGGTAATCTTTATATATCAGGAAGCTGCAGCCTTGCTAAATAATAATGGTTCACCTGCGCAATTGTACACTGTAAATCACAATACCCTTGCGGATAATGAGTCACAATAACGTGACTGAAGAATGTTGACCAAACAACGCACTAGGAGATGAAAGGACAACGACGTTTCAGTCTGTCTTGGACCATTATGAAGTCGATTTTGAAGAAACGAGAAAGGCACGGACATAACTAAGGCAAGGAGGAAGTGAGGCGGAGGAAATCTTTGAGGAAGGTAAAAGCAAGGCAAAAGATAGGGGTAATAAAGGGTATGAAGGAAGTAATAATAAAGGGTATGAAGGGGGTAATAATAAAGGATATGAAGGGTAGGTAATAATGAAGGGTATGAACTGGGTAATAATAAAGTGTATGAAGGTGCAAATAAAAGGTATGAATGGAGAAATAAAAAGGAGTAAAGGGAACGACAGAGAAAGTAAAAGAAAAAGAAAGAGAAAGAAATAAAGAAAGGATAGGCTTATGTTAGGTCACGTTTGTTAGAAAGTTTAGAACATTTGAGTATGTACTGTGACAGGCAAGAGTCAACACCAACAAAGCTTAAGGCAGGCCAGGTTTGTTTAGAAGGTTGGGGCATGGGAGCGTGTACTGTGACAGGCAAGAGTCAATACCAACAAAGCTTAAGGCAGGTCACGTTTGTTAAGAAGGTTGGGGCATGGGAGAGTGACTGTGACAGGCAAGAGTCAACACCAACAAAGCTTAAGGCCGGTCACGTTTGTTAAGAAGGTTGGGGCATGGGAGAGTGACTGTGACAGGCAAGAGTCAACACCAACAAAGCTTAAGGCCGGTCACGTTTGTTAAGAAGGTTGGGGTATGGGAGAGTGACTGTGACAGGCAAGAGTCAACACCAACAAAGCTTAAGGCAGGTCACGTTTGTTAAGAAGGTTGGGGCATGGGAGAGTGACTGTGACAGGCAAGAGTCAACACCAACAAAGCCAGGACTAAGGTTCATGTTGGGAAGGTTGTGTATCAGAGTCCAGTCAACAAGACGGCGTCTGTAAAGAGAAGACGCAGCAAAGATTATTGTTAAACAAGACCAATCAATAGGATGATTAGAGTCTCAACCATGACAGAAGACCAATCAATAGGATGATTAGAGTCCCTAACATGACAGAAGACCAATCAATAGGATGATTAGAGTCCCAACCATGACAGAAGACCAATCAATAGGATGATTAGAGTTCCAACTATGACAGAAGACCAATCAATATGATGATTAGAGTCCCAACCATGACAGAAGACCAATCAACAGGATGATTAGAGTCCCTAACATGACAGAAGACCAATCAATAGGATGATTAGAGTCCCTAACATGACAGAAAACCAATCAATAGGATGATTAGAGTCCCAACCATGACAGAAGACCAATCAATAGGATGATTAGAGTCCCTAACATGACAGAAGACCATCAATAGGATGATTAGAGTCCCAACCATGACAGAAGACCAATCAATAGGATGATTAGAGTCCCAACCATGACAGAAGACCAATCAATAGGATGATTAGAGTCCCTAACATGACAGAAGACCAATCAATAGGATGATTAGAGTCCCTAACATGACAGAAGACCAATCAATAGGATGATTAGTCCTAACCATGACAGAAGACCAATCAATAGGATGATTAGAGTCCCTAACATGACAGAAGACCAATCAATAGGATGATTAGAGTCCCTAACATGACAGAAGACCAATCAATAGGATGATTAGAGCCCCTAACATGACATAAGACCAATCAATAGGATGATTAGAGTCCCTAACATGACAGAAGACCAATCAATAGGATGATTAGAGTCCCTAACATGACAGAAGACCAATCAATAGGATGATTAGAGTCCCTAACATGACAGAAGACCAATCAATAGTTGATTAGAGTCCCAACCATGACAGAAGACCAATCAATAGTATGAGTAGAGTCCCTAACATGACAGAAGACCAATCAGTAGTCTCGTCGTCTTTTCATCTTAAGTGTGTGGCATGGTCAACACAGTAAGCCTTGTGTTTCCATCTACAGATCTCGTAGATGTCTTATTATTGGTTAGTTTTCCCTGATTGAGACCTTTGTTTTTCATTTTTCAGTAACGACTTGTTTCATAGTTATCTACTTGTACAATTAGGACAAATAGTATAACATTTGGTGTTCAGTATTGAGTAATATTTATTCTCACAAGGAGCTCAACTGCTAATGTAAAAGTTGTTTTTAAATGCTTTATCTTCTTATAAGTTTTGAAATTTTGTAGTTATAAATGAAATTTCGAAATAGCCACACGCATCATGATGAAGATCATCAATTTTACTTCGTTTCATCACTTTACGTAAGTTGAACTGTGTGTCTTGTTCGTTTAGAAAGCTGTCAGATTATATCTCTTATCTTGTATGTAATCATGTCCAGTAAATCCTTATATTTCGGTAGATGATTATTTCCAGACACTTGATATGAATACAAATAGTTAGATAAGATTTGAAGTGAATTCTTCCATAAGGATGTTAGTTTAATTGTATTGTGGCAAGTTGTCCGCCCAGCAACTTACTTCATTAGATACGTTCTGGTCACTCTGGGATACTTTTGAAGGTCCAGAGTACAGTGGGAGCAAGTGTGTGATACTCACAAGGTTATGTGAAGGTCCAGAGTACAGTGGGAGCAAGTGTGTGATACTCACAAGGTTATGTGAAGGTCCAGAGTACAGGGGAGCAAGTGTGTGATACTCACAGGTTATGTGAAGGTCCAGAGTACAGTGGGAGCAAGTGTGTGATACTCACAAGGTTATGTGAAGGCCCAGAGTACAGTGGGAGCAAGTGGGTGATACTCACAAGGTTATGTGAAGGCCCAGAGTACAGTGGGAGCAAGTGGGTGATACTCACAAGGTTATGTGAAGGCCCAGAGTACAGTGGGAGCAAGTGGGTGATACTCACAAGGTTATGTGAAGGCCCAGAGTACAGTGGGAGCAAGTGGGTGATACTCACAAGGTTATGTGAAGGCCCAGAGTACAGTGGGAGCAAGTGGGTGATACTCACAGGTTATGTGAAGATTCAGATGTTAGCAAGGCGTCAAAAATAATATATACACTCTTTTATACCTCTCCTCTACTTCACCTTTATTCCCTCTCTCTCTCTCTCTCTCTCTCTCTCTCTCTCTCTCTCTCTCTCTCTCTCTCTCTCCTCTCTCTCTCTCTCTCTCTCTCTCTCTCTCTCGCTTCTCTCTCTCTCTCAGTTCTCTCTCTCTCTCTATATCTCTCTCGCTCTCTCTCTTCTCTCCTCTCTCTTCTCTCTCTCTCTCTCTCTCTCTCTCTCGCCTCTCTCTCGCCTGCTCTCTCTCTTCTCTCTCTCTCCCCTCTCTCACTCTCTCTCTCTCTCGCTCTCTCTCTCTCCTCCGCTCTCTCTTCTCTCTTCTCTCTCTCTCTCTCTCTCTCTAACAGTTTTTATCACGCAGCCACAGTATTTCATGCTGCCGCAGTTATTGTCACGCCGCCACAGTTATGTCATGCCGCCACAGTTATTGTCACGCCGCCACAGTTATTGTCACACCGCCACAGTTTGTCATGCCGCCACAGTTATTGTCATGCCGCCACAGTTATTTTCATGCTGCCGCAGTTATTGTCATGCCACCACAGATATTGTCACGCTGCAATATATTGTCACGCCGCCACAGATATTGTCACGCGCCACAGTATTGTCATGCCGCCACAGTTATTGTCATGCCGCCACAGTTATTTTCATGCTGCCGCAGTTATTGTCATGCCACCACAGATATTGTCACGCCGCTACAGATATGTCACGCCGCCACAGTTACTATCACGCCGCCACAGTTATCGTCACGCTGCTACAGTTATTGTCACGCAGCCACATATATTGTCTTGCCACCACAGCTATTGTCACGCCGCCACAGCTATTGTCACGCCGCCACAGCTATTGTCACGCTGCCACAGCTATTGTCACGCCGCCACAGATATTGTCATGCCGCCACAGTTATTATCACGCCGGCACAGCTATTGTCACGCCGCCACAGATATTGTCATGCCGCCAGAGTTATTATCACGCCGCTACAGCTATTTTCACGCCGCCACAGTTATTGTCACGCCGGCACAGCTATTGTCACGCCGCCACAGCTATTGTCACGCCACCACAGTTATTGTCGTGCCACCACAGCTATTGTCACGCCGCCACAGTTATTGTCATGCCGACACAGTTATTGTCATGTCGCGACAGTTATTATCATGCCGCCACAGTTATTGTCATGCCGCAACAGACATTGTCATGTCGTCACAGATATTATCATGCCGCCACAGCTATTGTCATGCCGCCACAGTTATTGTCACGCTGCCACAGATATTGTCACGCCGCCACAGTTATTTTTATGCGCCACAGTTATTGTCACGCCGCCACAGATATGTCACGCCGCCACAGATATTGTCACGCCACCACAGTTATTGTCACGCCGCCACAGATACTGTCACGCCATCACAGATATTGTCACGCCGCCACATATATTGTAACGCCGCCACAGTTATTGTCACGCAGCCACAGTTATTGTCATGCCGTCACAGATATTGTCATGCCGCCACAGTTATTATCATGTCCCAAAATTATTGTCATGCCGCCACAGTTATTGTCATTCCGCCACAGATGTTGACACGCCGTTACAGATATTGTCACGCTGCCACAGTTATTGTCACGCCGCCACAGTTTGTGTCATGCCGACACAGATATTGACATGTCCCCACAGTTGTCATGCCTCCACAGATATTGTCACGCCGCCACAGATATTGTCACGCCGCCACAGATATAGTCAAGCCATCACAGATATTGTCACGCCGCCACAGATATTGTCACGCCATCACAGATATTGTCACGCCGCCACAGTTATTGTCACGCTGCCTCAGATATTGTCATGCCACCACAGTTATTGTCATGCAGCCACAGTTACTGTCACGCCGCCACAGTTATTGTAATGCCGTCACATTTATTGTCACGCCACCACAGATATTGTCATGCCGCCACAGTTATTGTCACGCCCCCACAGTTATTGTCACGCCCCCACAGACATTGCCACGCCGCCACAGATATTGTCACGCCCCACAGATATTGTCACACCGCCACAGTTATTGTCACGCCGCCACAGCTATTGTCACCCCACCACAGTTATTGTCGTGCCGCCACAGCTATTGTCACGCCGCCACAGTTATTGTCATGCCGACACAGTTATTGTCATGTCGCGACAGTTATTATCATGCCGCCACAGTTATTGTCATGTCGCAACAGTTATTGTCATGTCGTCACAGATATTATCATGCCGCCACAGCTATTGTCATGCCGCCACAGTTATTGTCACGCTGCCACAGATATTGTCACGCCGGCACAGTTATTTTTATGCCGCCACAGTTATTGTCACGCCGCCACAGATATTGTCACGCCGCCACAGATATTGTCACGCCACCACAGTTATTGTCACGCCGCCACAGATACTGTCACGCCATTACAGATATTGTCACGCCGCCACATATATTGTAACGCCGCCACAGTTATTGTCACGCAGCCACAGTTATTGTCATGCCGTCACAGATATTGTCATGCCGCCACAGTTATTATCATGTCCCAAAATTATTGTCATGCCGCCACAGTTATTGTCATTCCGCCACAGATGTTGACACGCCGTTACAGATATTGTCACGCTGCCACAGTTATTGTCACGCCGCCACAGTTTGTGTCATGCCGACACAGATATTGACATGTCCTCACAGTTGTCATGCCTCCACAGATATTGTCACGCCGCCACAGATATTGTCACGCCGCCACAGATATAGTCAAGCCATCACAGATATTGTCACGCCGCCACAGATATTGTCACGCCATCACAGATATTGTCACGCCGCCACAGATATTGTCACGCCACCACAGTTATTGTCACGCCGCCACAGATACTGTCACGCCATTACAGATATTGTCACGCCGCCACATATATTGTAACGCCGCCACAGTTATTGTCACGCAGCCACAGTTATTGTCACGCCGCCACAGTTATTGTCACGCCGCCACAGTTATTGTCATGCCGCCACAGTTATTGTCACGCCGCCACAGTTATTGTCATGCCGCCACAGTTATTGTCACGCCGCCACAGTTATTGTCACGCCGTCACAGTTATTGTCACGCCGTCACAGTTATTGTCACGCCGCCACAGTTATTGTCACGCCGCCACAGTTATTGTCTCGCCGTCACAGTTATTGTCACGCCGCCACAGTTATTGTCACGCCGCCCCAGTTATTGTCATGCCGTCACAGTTATTGTCACGCCGCCACAGTTATTGTCACGCCGCCACAGTTATTGTCTCGCCGTCACAGTTATTGTCACGCCGCCACAGTTATTGTCACGCCGCCACAGTTATTGTCATGCCGCCACAGTTATTGTCACGCCGCAACAGTTATTGTCACGCCGCCACAGTTATTGTCACGCCGCCACAGTTATTGTCACGCCGCCACAGTTATTGTCATGCCGCCACAGTTATTGTCACGCCGCAACAGTTATTGTCACGCCGTCACAGTTATTGTCAAGCCACACTTGATCAGTACAGTGATAAAAAATATAATAGATCAATATTAAAGATAGTTAATAATTATATTAATGTCTAGATAATTGTCAATTATTTGTCTACATTTAAATTAATTTACATAAGCAAAATTTCATCAGTTTAATTAGTTAGGTTAATTTATACAACTTGATTAGCAAATCTTAACATAATTAGCATATTAACGTTGGTATATGTTGACCAGACCACACACTAGAAAGTGAAGGGACGACGACGTTACGGTCCGTCCTGGACCATTCTGAAGCGAATGTGTCTTGAGAGCTCACCACATTCGACTTGAGGAAGGTCCAGGACGGACCGAAACGTCGTCGTCCCTTCACTTTCTAGTGTGTGGTCTGGTCAACATATTTCAGACACGTTATTGTGACTCCTCGTCAACGTTGGTATATATGAGTGCAACTAGAGCCTTGTTGCACTTATAGTCTCACTTAATTGTTATTGACATATTTTAATGTAGGTATAATTGAGAGTAGCAGACTACACATGTGACACACCTGCCTGAACCTTCCCAGGTGTTTAACATATCCAGGGTACAGTTTGGAGCGTCAGCTTGCAGCTAAGTTGATATTTTCTTGATTAGTACAGTTTTGTATTTCCATTCTAGAAGTATTTTTATGAGTATAATTATACAACACCGTGAAGTCTGTCGTAAAGGCCAAGTGTCAGGTAAACTCTTTTTGACACCACAGTCTGGGCTTGACACTATCAAGCCTGACACTGGTGTCAAATGCTGTCACGTAGACATTCTGACACCGCCAACGCTTCAACCACTCAACGGAGCTGCTTATGTCATATGACTTATGAAACTGTTCAATAAATTCACTATCCTGTTCCCTAACCAATATTTACCTATTTCCTATATCAAGTTAAACATTTTTAGTTTATACCCACTGTTACTTCTTATTATCTTTTCGATTCAAATTTTGTATACATATTGTCAGCGTAACACAAGTTTATTATTATTATTATTATTATTATTATATTATTATTATTATTATTATTATTATTATTATTATTATTATTATTATTATTATTTTCTACCACAGACGTGGCCACACATTTACAATGCTAAGCAGCATATATATATATTTTCTTCTGTCCTCCATGGACAGGGTGAGAGATGTGTTAAACATGTATTTCAAGGATTTATTGAACAATCAACCACAGAAGGTAATTGTAGTGCTTTTAAAATGGTAAGCTAACTGTTATGATCTCAGCCTGCAGGAGAAACGAGTCTCACCCTTTGAGAGTTATTCAGCAAGCCAGACCTAACTGGAAGGTCCAGGAATTATAGAAGCGATAACACAGATGTAAGATAGTTTGTTGAATTTATATAAAAGTTTGAGATTATGGGCAATGAACAAGAAAACAGATAAATGACTGGTTAGAAGATGTGGACAAGTTGCTGGAGGCGTGAGGCTCGCTTGTGGAGGGCGATGACCTCACTTGAGGCCAGACTTCGCAGGGGTGAAAGCCGCGCTTCGTCGAGCTCCCGCCAGGAGGGAACCCCTAGTGATATTATCTCCAAGAGAAGAGAAGGTGCAGACGTTCCAGCTGTTGAGTCGAGCTGAGGACGTGTGGTCTCAAGTCCTGGACGGCGAGGAAAGAGTATTTAAGCCGCCCAGTGACAGTTTTGTGGGCTGTGACAAGCGCCCTGGTCGGACGTTGTCAGAGGGAGAAGCGCCCTCGACCAGAAAATCTGTGGTAAGCCCGATTTAAACCAGTTCATAGTGATTAGTTGTAATTGGTCGTGTGCCCAGCGACCGTAGCAATGTTGATTTACAAGTTAGACATGTTTTGGTAAGGCAGAAAGCCTAAAATAAGAGAGTGAAGTGGGAGGAGCGCGGAGCGACATCCATCTTCTCTGAGCGCTGGCGGGCAACTGAAGGAGCCCGGCTTCTGAGGGAGGAGGCCCCTCCCAGGGTGAGTGAGGCTCGCCCAGCGAGGTGGCGCATGGACTCGCCCACGGGGGAGTCCACTCTCATTAAATGTAGAAGACAGATAGAGATTGGAGACAAAGATGTGTGATTAATTTTGTTTATGTGTTAAAAAGGGAAACAATTTATTGGAGTGCAAATGGGTTGCAGGTTTGTCCTTTGGGGAAGAAGTTGCTGAGGACTTCGAAGCCAGCACAGAGGGAGTAGTTGCTGAGACTCCAAGACAGGGAAGGAGAGGACCTCGATCTGTGAGGAGAAGCAGTGAGGAGGAGTGTCACGCGCTTCTGCAGAGGTGTTGAAGTGCCACAGTAATTCGAGGAAACTTTATGGTGCAGCAGCCAGGAGAGCTGTGGATGATCCTAATAGGAGTAGGGAAGCACCATAGTTGTTCAAGGAATCTTCATGGTAGCAGCCTGGAGGAGCTGCAGAGGATCCTGGTGTTTAAGCCCTGAGGAACCTGAAGTTGTCAGGGTAGTGAAATAGTTCTAACTGATCACTTGTATGGAGGTGAGAGTGCTTGTCATTAGCGTGAACGACGCAGTGAGAGGTGAGTGATCATTTGCCAATTATGTGCCAAGAAGTGTATATTGAAGTTTAGAGCTACAGACGTAGGCAGGACTACCTACAGATATATATGTATTCTAAGACTGATAGAATGGTCGATTGATTCGTTGTGTGGCACGGATCATTTATACTGATATATATATATGTATGTTATTGCATTCAAATGCTGATTTGCCTTATATGTGTTTATAGGTATATATATATGTATACATTCTCTTGATGGTAGTGTAACATTATATTGTAAGACTTAATCTACTTGAGGAGGTTGATAATATTAGGTAATACCAAGAGATAGGATACCACTTAGCAAGCTGAGGATAGAGTTCTGATGGTGTTGGAGTGCAACCTGATTATAATAGTACAGAGTATAGGATTCATCATTATTATTATATGTATGCGTGTATTGTTATGTACTTCGTCCAGTAAATGTATCCAAATTTGCTGGTGTTTGCACTTGTCCCAGTGAGGCTTCCCAGGAAATAGTAAAGAAGGAGAGAGAGAGAGAGAGCAAGAAACAGGAACCACTGCTGTGGACAGGGTAAGACAGAAGTCTAGTAAGACAAAGGGGATTGAGGAGGTCATATTCCATAAGGAGAGAGTGGGGAGTCACAGCGGCTCGAGTGGGTGTGTGCACGTGACAACAAGGCTGCGTGTTGGAGCCGCATCCCCTAAACGTGTGACGTTGAGCCCCTCTCCAAGAGCCAGAAGTGCCTAGTGTGATCTCCTAGTGAAATATGAGCATTTGTCGAGTTGTGGGTTGGGTGGTCCGTCAGCGGTAACACCACCAAATCCACCACCGCAACAAAATTGGGGGCCTGTCCGGGAGAGTGAACTGACACACCCACACCCTGTCCAAGAGTGGATTTGTACACCTCTTGTTGAAATAGGTACACTGTGTGACCGCAGGTGTATATTCTCTCTCTTGGGAAGACTCACAGGACAAGATGGATAAGGTGCAAGCATTTGTAGAATCAGGCAAGCCTGAGGACTTGGAAGGTTGCACGAGGGATCAATTAAAACAAATAGCAGAAAAGTGTGGCATTAGGTTGAAAACATCTAAAATGGCTGGGATGAAGGATGAGATCCTTAGGCAGTTAAGAGCCAAAAGCGAAGCGGCAGAGCAAGGAGCCCAGAGAGGAGCTGAAAGTGGAAAGGAGGATGATGGGCAGGATGAAGTGAGATCCCAGGGATCGAGTAGGAGCAGCAAGAGTAGCCGCAGTAGCAGGAGTAGCCGGAATAGGAGCTTGGAGAGATTCCAGTTAGAGCTCCAGATGCAGCGTGAGGAGAGGACAGTTCCAGCTGGAAAAGATGAAATTAGAACTCCAGATGAAAAATGAAGCCGAGAAAGAAAAGAGAAAACCAGAATAAGGGAAATGGAGTGGAACAGGAAGAAGAAAAAAGAGAAAGCAAGACTAGAGGTGGAAAAAGAAAAAGAAGAGTAGAAATGGAAAAAGAAAAAGAGAGAACAAAACAAATGCAAATAGAAGCGAATAGAACCTTGGCTGAGCAAAGGATCGAACATGGGTTGCCAGAGAGCACCACCCAGGTATCACACTCACCAGGGTTAGGGTAGGGAGAAGGACATTCCCTTGTTTGTTCCAGAAGAGGCAGAGAGCTTTTTCGAGCACTTTGAGAAGGTGGCCAGCATCAAGGAATGGCCACAGGAGGAATGGGCCCAGCTGGTCCAGTTAAGATTGACCGGTGCAGCCAGGGAGGCTTACACCCAATTGTCTCTAGAAGAGTGCCAGGATTATGCCACAGTAAAGAGCAGCATATTGCGCTCGTTCCAGTTAACCCAGAAGCTTATAGGAAGCGTTTCAGAGAGATGATCAAAGTTGGAGCATGTACGTTTGCTGAGACAGCAAGGGATCTGGAAAGACGATTCCAGAAGTGGATTGAAGCTGCTGGAGTTGGATCTTACGCTGACCTGAAGCAATTGATGGTCATGGAGAAGTTCTTGGAGATGATGCATCCCGAAACAAAGTTCAAGATCCAAGAAGCAGGGATAAAGGAGGTGAGAGATGCCGCAGATAGGGCGGACATGATTACGGAAGCATATAAGAGCTTGAGGGAGAACAGAGTGAAGAATGAGGTGAGACGCAGCAATGGCAGATCCAGTGGAGCCTGGGGAGGAAGAAATTACGAAAGACCCAGAAGAGTCTGGGGTGAGAAGAATTTTGATAAATGGGCGGATAAAGTAAGTACCCTAAAACTCAGAAGAGTAGGTCGCGCACTTCGTCTGAAAGTGAAGATGAAGGAGCTAAACGAGAAACAAATCATTATCCAGGAAATCAAGAGTCCAGTAAAGCCCACAGAGTGCAGGTAGTGTACCTGGCCCGAGGAACTCTCATGCGAGTGGACAGAGTCAGAGCCACTCTGGTACATATAGGAGAGACTTTTCCCAGGTGAGATGTTACAACTGTAACGGATTGGGTCACGTGATGCGAGATTGTCGGCAGGGCAAGAGAATTGTGACCCTGGCCATGTGTGACCCCCGAAGTAAATATACTAATGTGTCCGAGACAAACCACAGATGGTGAACTTAGTGAACGAGAGGTATAGGCCGTTCATAAGTAAAGGTTGGATCAGTATAGGAGGCCAACCTGAGGTAGAAGTTGGTATCTTAAGAGATACCGGAGCTAATCAGAGCGTGATTGCGAGAAGCCTGATTGGGAATGATCGACGATTAGCTGGCAGGAGAAAGATGAAAGTATATGGGTTATTGTCTGAGAGTGACATGCCCGTTTGTACTGTCCAGCTAAGGTCGGAATATGTGTCGGCGGAGGTGATGTTGGGAGTGTGCCCCGACATACCTGTTCCAGGAGTCCAATGATCCTGGGGAATGACTTGTGGGGAAAGGTGTTGCCAAGAGTCATAGCGGAGACTGTGCCAGAGAGTGCCCAGAAGGCCACGGCACGGGTGGGACACCTGAGAGTGTGAACCTGACTGACATCCGAGGAGATGAGTCAGGAGACCGCCAAGCCATTGAGTACCCTGTCTCGGTAGTGATGAAGCAGAGGTGGCCGACGAGGAAGACGCTGGAGAAGATGAGACAGTGTCTATTCAGCCGGTAGAAGATATCGACGTAGATATAGCGTGGCTGTTTGATGAAGGTCCAGCTCAGGAAGATGAAGTCTCGGTGAGGCCAAAAGTGAAGATGGCCCAGCCAAAGAAAAATGTGAAGAGAGCGAACCTGAGTAGACCCCAGCCTGCTGAAATAAGGGTCGGAAGGTGAGTGCAACTGTGCTGAGCAGAAGTGAGGAAGGATGTGGACATACTGAGGACGGGAGTAGAGCGTCAAGTTGTCCACGAGCACAGAGGCATTTGGATAGTAGAGTTAAGTTGTTTGAGATGTCAGGAGTTGACATGTTTCACAGAAAACGCGGAGGAGAGATAGTGAAGAAGAGTAATAGCCGAGAAAATGGAAGGAGAAGAGACAGTATGTGTGGAGAGATGCTTACGAGCACTCTAGGAGAGGTAAAGCAACATGTACGATCGAGTGCTGTTGGATGTAGTACAGGGCTCGGAGAAACTTTAGGGAACAAAGAAGAGTTGAAGGAGAAGAAATGGAGTTGTATAGAGGCGAGAAGTAAGAAGAGGATGATGATACAAGCATGGAGGAGTAGAAGAAAGCCGAGGACTCGATGGAAGTCAAACAGGATGAGGTCTCGGATAAATGAGGAGACGAAAGGGAGGATCGTCGGTGAAGACGAGGGAGTGAAGTATGATGGCAGAGACGAAAGTATAATGGCAGTATATGGAAGTGTGAAGACGACAGAGGAGGTACTGACAGTAGATGTCTGACTCTGGACGTGAAGAGAAGAAGACAAGAAACGGAGGGTGGAAACAATAAGTAGAGTTGACCGATGGAGTGCAGGCGTCCAAGGAGGACAGCCTAGCCAAGAGGTGTCAGAGAAGTCAAATCGTTTGTGAGAAGATCATGTTTCGGGCGAGTTGTGAGCCAGATGTTGCAAGGTGCAATGAAGTAGTTGTAGACCTAAAGAGTACGTAAGCAGATCAACCGGTCGAACCAATCGGTTGGAGAACGAGACAGTGTGGTGGGGCGGATGTATTATCCCGAGCTTTGCCACTGGAATAACTCTCAAAAATAAGGGGAGGGGAGTGTTATGATCTCAGCCTGCAGGAGAAACGAGTCTCACCTTTGAGAGTTATTCAGCAAGCCTGACCTAACTGGAAGGTCCAGGAATTATAGAGGCGATAACACAGATGTAAGATAGTGTGTTGAATTATATAAAAGTTTGAGATTATGGGCAATGACTAGAAAACAGATAAATGACTTGTTAGAAGATGTGGACAAGTTACTGGAGGCGTGAGGCTCGCTTGTGGAGGGCGATGACCTCACTTGAGGCCAGACATCGCAGGGGGGAAGCCGCGCTTCGACGAGCTCCCGCCAGGAGGGAACCCTAGTGATATTATCTCCAAGAGAAGAGAAGGTGCAGACGTTCCAGCTGTTGAATCGAGCTGAAGACGTGTGGTCTCAAGTCCTGGACGGCGAGGAGAGAGTATTAAGCCGCCCAGTGACAGTTTTGTGGGCTGTGACAAGCGCCCTGGTCAGACGTTGTCAGAGGGAGAAGCGCCCTCGACCAGATAATCTGTGGTAAGCCCGATTTAAGCCAGTTCATAGTGTTTGCTTGTAGTTGGTCGTGTGCCCAGCGACAGTAGCATGTTTATTTACAAGTTAGAAATGTTTTGGTATGGCAGAAAGCCTAAAATAAGAGAGTGAAGTGGGAGGAGCGCGGAGCGACGTCCGTCTTCTCTGAGCGCTGGCGGGCAACTGAAGGAGCCCGGCTCCTGAGGGAGGAGGCCCCTCCCAGTGAGTGAGGCTCGCCAGCGAGGTGGCGCATGGACTCGCCCACGGGGGAGTCCACTCTCATTAAATGTAGAGACAGATAGAGATTGGAGACAAAGATGTTGTGTGATTAATTTTGTTTATGTGTTAAAAAGGGAAACAATTTATTGGAGTGCAAATGGGTTGCAGGTTTGTCCTTTGGGGAAGAAGTTGCTGAGGACTTGGAAGCCAGCACAGAGGGAGTGGTTGATGAGACTCCAAGGCAGGGAGGAGAGGACCCGAGCGAAGCAGTGAGGAGGAGTGTCACGTGCTTCTGCAGAGGTGGTGAAGTGCCACAGTTATTCGAGGAAACTTTATGGTGCAGCAGCCAGGAGAGCTGTGGATGATCCTATAGGAGTAGGGAAGCACCATAGTTGTTCAAGGAATCTTCATGGTAGCAGCCTGGAGGAGCTGCAGAGGATCCTGGTGTTTAAGCCCTGAGGAACCTGAAGTTGTCAGGGTAGTGAAATAGTTCTAAATGATCACTTGTATGGAGGTGAGAGTGTTTGTCATTAGCGTGAACGACGCAGTGAGAGGTGAGTGATCGTTTGCCATATGTGCCAAGAAGTGTATATTGAAGTTTAGAGCTACAGACGTAGGCAGGAGTACCTACAGATATATATGTATTCTAAGACTGATAGAATGGTCGATTGATTCGTTGTGTGGCACGGATCATTTATACTGATATATAATATGTATGTTATTGCATTCAAATGCTGATTTGCCTTATATGTGTTTATAGGTATATATATATGTATACATTCTCTTGATGGTAGTGTAACATTATATTGTAAGACTTAATCTACTTGAGGAGGTTGATAATATTAGGTAATACCAAGAGATAGGATACCACTTAGCAAGCTGAGGATAGAGTTCTGATGGTGTTGGAGTGCAACCTGATTATAATAGTACAGAGTATAGGATTCATCATTATTATTATATGTATGCGTGTATTGTTATGTACTTCGTCCAGTAAATGTATCCAATTTGCTGGTGTTTGCACTTGTCCCAGTGAGGCTTCCCAGGAATAGTAGAAAGAGAGAGAGAGAGAGAGCAAGAAACAGGAACCACTGCTGTGGACAGGGTAAGACAGAAGTCTAGTAAGACAAAGGGGATTGAGGAGGTCATATTCCATAAGGAGAGAGTGGGGAGTCACAGCGGCTCGAGTGGGTGTGTGCACGTGACAACAAGGCTGCGTGTTGGAGCCGCATCCCCTAAACGTGTGACGTTGAGCCCTCTCCAAGAGCAGAAGTGCCTAGTGTGATCTCCTAGTGAAATATGAGCATTTGTCGAGTTGTGGGTTGGGTGGTCCGTCAGCGGTAACACCACCAAATCCACCACCGCAACATAACCTACACACGTAAATACATAGATACACAGATTACGTCTGCCTTACATAAATGTTCGATGTGTCTTTTACTTAGTGTCATTAATGTGCATTTACAATGGAGATATGTAATTCTGATCAGCTTCCATATATACTTTATACACATACATACACAATATTCATATATATACATTATATATACTATAGATTATATATATATATTATCATATATATATATATATATACATTTATGATCGATGTTCCCTTCGGAATCTAATTTTAAGATGAATAGGAAAGTTAGTTAGTTAGTTTAGTTCATTTATTATGCACCCCATACCCATCTTGTGGGCGGTAGTGGAAAGGGTTACAGAGGCACATAATGGGCTCCAGGGACTGAACCCCACAATCATTTAGCTAGCAGTTACAATCTTGATGAGCTAGTTACAAAATTCAATATAAGTCTGCACATCAACATGGGTTCGAGATCGACCTCAAGTACAGGTTCTAATTCAAGCAACTGACACTATGGGAGAGGAGCTAGTGTCAACAGTTATATGTTGATCCTGCACACTCAGCCTCCTCCACCGCAATGGGCAGCGGTGGATACAATAGGTGGTGACAACCACTCAGTTACTACCTACAGTTCAGCAAACTGGGGATATTTGGCATAAATTTC
This sequence comes from Procambarus virginalis, assembly GCA_020271785.1. Lineage (NCBI taxonomy): Eukaryota > Metazoa > Arthropoda > Malacostraca > Decapoda > Cambaridae > Procambarus > Procambarus virginalis. The sequence goes on from WNGS01057813.1 coordinate 29,157, forward strand.
TGTAGCAGATCATTTTGAATGAAATATTTACACAACTCGCTGGAACATTGGTAGTATAGAATTGCTCTCTAACATTCATGTATCGTTTTCGCACTCCACACATAGTGACGGAGGGTGTGCGAATAATTTTGTTGACACAGTTTAACATGTGGATCAGGTCTACATCGGCAGTTTGAAACTCCCAAGAGATATCTGTAACCGAGTCTAAGCCGAGCAGCAGCGTAACACTCTAGAAGTCTCTGATTTATTGGTTGATCCATAGATGTGGGGCTCCTCGTGCTGATAGTATATGATAGAGGGGTAATTATCTGTGTTGTCAACTTTCACTTTGCCTCAGCTCTACTAGATCTTGTTTAAGTTCTCGGTGTACTTCTGCTCTCAGATTGCTCATTGACAATCCAAGTGTTCACTCAACGGCTCCGTTAAAGGCAGATTCTTTGGCTACTTATCAGATCTATCATGCATCGGAGAGGCCACATGAGATGGAGCACACATGAAAGGGAACTCTGTTACCATCCGTTACTAATTTGTTTGTACTTTGTGTCTAAGCTTCGGACCCGAGCCTGTTACAGTAGTGTCTTTAAAGACAGTTGAGAGCATTTAGGATGATAAGGAGTCACTTCACTTAAGTGTATCAAGTGTTTGGAACTTGTACACTTTTCAGTGCAAAGGATCAAGGCAAATAGTTCGGCCTGAAGGGTAATGAGGCCCAATGTGTTATACGGACTCCCCACTCCAACAGGCAAGCCATCGCCCCATTGTCAGAACAACCTGCACTTCCAGCTGCACCCGTGGTGCGGTGGTAGGGAACACATCAAGTGTACATGATTTGGACATGAAGAGATGCTTCTGTGACAGAATCAATATGGCTTAAGGCGTTCGAGCTTTGCTCAAGACGAAGCTTGGCTTATCTCTAATTTCTTCTTGGTGGAAAGGGAGGGATTAAACTGGAAAGGGTGTAACCTCCCTCGGTGCAGGAAAGTGCCGTTGTTGTTTATCTTGGTACAAATCATAGGAAATGTATATGTTATCTCTCAGAATGTTTGGTAATATGATTATTGTTTGTGATGTGTGTATATGTATTAACACGATGTACCGAACGGGGTGAGAATAGCTTGAGCTACCTCATCCCTTTGTGTGTATTTTACCTCAATAAACTTATTTCAATTCAATTTCAATTTCTGAGTTGAGTTCCAGTTTTGTTATCCATTTGGAACAATGCTGATCTTCAATAAAGTAAGTCTGGAGGGCTTCTGTGCAAGGATTAGGATGAGTTAGCCTAAGCATTTTATACCAATTTGACAGTTAAGTTCATAACACGATCAACAACGCTCGAATATTAAGTTCTTTCTCATATTAAGTATATTTGTGGTACGCGGGCACCCAAGGATTATCCTCTGGGCTTCGTTCTGCAATTTTTCCAGCCCTCCAAACTTTCTTTCAGGTATCAAAACAAGCAGAGGTGCAGCATAGTTCACTAAAGATCTGATGTATGCAAGGGACATCATTTTGACAATTCTGACATTGGCACCATAGGCTGAGTGATAACCTGCGACAGCGTTGAGAACTCGGAGCCTCTCGTTATACTGACGACAGAATCTGAATACAACAGGACCATACAGGGGCACCTCAAGGCCAAGGTATTTGAATCTGATTACATAGTCAAGCTGGAAGCAATCAGATGTGTGCATCTTGCGAACCGCTCCTCCCTGCCTGGTTGGACGCCGATTTAGTATCTTGTTTTCTCTGCTGAGATAATTAAACCTAGGTCCTGACATGAATCTAATACAGAGTTGAGAGTGTTCTGTGTGTTAGCATACCCAGTGGTGTGTATCATTATATCATCAGCAGAGCTATAATGATGATGGGAACGTTGGGTTTGCTCGGTATAGAGTTTAACAGCGTGTGTTATGAGATATTAAATAAGGTAGGAAGCTGATGACACCACCCTGCGGGGGTACCTAGTTCAAAGTCTCTAGTTACACTCCTATGCCCCGGGAAAAATACAGATGACTTCCTGTTGATAAGTAACCCCTGATCCAACCAAAAGAAGCCGACCACCAACATTCATTCTTTCAAGCTCACTCAAGGTAACATGTCTATTTGCAATATCATAGGCAGACTTAAGATCTAGGAAGGTGGTATATGACTTTCAGTGTGCAGGGTAAGAAAGGTTGTGATGCAATGATGCACACTCCATCCATGCATGAAGCCATATATCTTGGGGGATAGCATGGTTCTTTTTCTATGGAGGAGACGGTTTAGTACCATTCCTCTCGAATGGTTTGCAAATGCAGCTAGTAAGGGAAATTGGGCGGGAAAGCATTCTCTTGATTTAGCTTGGGAATTGGAATGATTATACTGTTGGTCCAAGATATATGAAGTTCCCCAGTAACATAGCTCATAATATACAGCTCAAGCAGGGGATTCCCTGGTACTAAAGGGAGCAGACGCAATATGTCATAAGTGATACCATACTCACCGGGGGATGTGGCTTTGCCTGTGTTTCGGGCCGCGAGTAATTCAAACTCAGTGAATGGCACGTTGCATTCATCTCTTGTGGAACATAAAGTCAACGAGCCTTTCTCGATCTCCGTAACCACCATTTAATCTGAATTGTATGT
>WNGS01057820.1:0-10151 GCA_020271785.1 Procambarus virginalis
CTCAGTCCATTGTATACAAGAGCGCCTCCCATCCATTGCGCCGCCTACCTTAACCTTGAGGCTACCTTGAGGTGCTTCCGGGCTTATCGTCCCCGCGGCCCGGTCATCGACCAGGCCTCCTGGTTGCTGGACTGATCACCAGGCTGTTGGACGCGGCTGCTCGCAGCCTGACGTATGAGTCACAGCCTGGTTGATCAGGTATCCTTTGGAGGTGCTTATCCAGTTCTCTCTTGAACACTGTGAGGGTTTGCCAGTTTCAACCGTGGAAGCGTGTTGAACAGTCTCGGGCCTCTGATGTTGATAGAGTTCTCTCTCAGAGTACCAGTTGCACCTCTGCTTTTCAACGGGGTATTCTGCACATCCTGCCATGTCTTCTGGTCTCATGTGATGTTATTTCTGTGTGCAGGTTTGGGACCAGCCCCTCTAATATTTTCCACGTGTAATATTATGTATCTCTCTCTCCCGCCTGCGCTCAAGGGAATACAGATTTAGGCTCTTAAGTCGGTCCCATAGTTTAGATGTTTTACCGAGTGGATTCTAGCAGTAAAGGACCTCTGCACGCTCTCCAGTCAGCAATTTCACCAGCAGTGAAAGGGGCTGTCATTGTGCAGCAGTACTCCACTCTAGAGAGCACAAGCGTTTTGAAAAGTGTCATCATCGGTATAGCATCTCTAGTGTGAAAAGTTCTTGTTATCCAACCTGTCATTTTTCTTGCAGTTGTGACGGCTACTTTATTGTGTTCTTTAAAGGTAAGGTCTTCCGACATGAGTACACCCAGATCCTTTACATTGCCTTTTCGTTCTATGTTATGATTTGCCTGAGTTTTGTACGTGGTTTCCGTTTTTTATTTTCATTTTTTCCATAGCGCATGAGCTGGAACTTGTCTTCGTTAAACACCATATTATTTTCTGTAGCCCATAGAAAGACCTGATCTACATCTGACTGGAGGTTCGCCGTGTCCTCTATGTTGCCTACTCTCATGAAGATCCTAGTGTCATCTGCAAAGGATGATACAGTGCTATAGGTTGTGCTCTTGTCTATGTCCGATATGAGGATGAGAAAAAGTATTGGAGCAAGCACAGTACCCTGGGGGACTGAGCTCTTAACGGTTGACGGGTTGGATTTTATTTTGTTGACTATTACACATTGGGTTCTGTTGGTCAGGAATTGTAGATCCATCTGCCTACTTTTCCGGTAATTCCTTTTGAGCGCATTTTATGGGCAATAACACCATGGTCACATTTATCAAAAGCTTTTTGCGAAATCTGTGTAAATTACATCAGCGTTTTGTTTTCTTCCATAGCATCTAATGCCATATCATAGTGGTCCAGCAACTGCGACAGGCAAGAGCGCCCTGTTCTGAAACCATGTTGTCCGGGGTTATGGAGATGCTGTGATTCCATGTATTTTGTGATCTTACTTCTTAGCACTCTCTCAAAAATTTTTATGATGTGCGATGTTAGTGCTATCGGTCTGTAATTTTTTGCCTCTGCCTTATTTCCTCCTTTATGAAGTGGTGCTATCTCTGCTGTTTTTAGTATATCAGGAATAACGCCAGTATATAGGCTTTGTCTCCACAGAATGTGAAGGACCTGCGATAGTGTTTTTTTACAGTTCTTGATGAATATGGAGTTCCAAGAATCCGGGCCTGGTGCGGAGTGCATAGGCCTACTGTTTATGGCTTCTTCAAATCCAGTGGGGATAGGGTGACGTCTGATATATGATTTGATGTTGGTATCATATCCATGAAAAATTCATTTGGGTTATCGATCTTTTGTGCGTTTAATGGCTCACTGAAGACAGAGTCGTATTGCTTCCTCAGTAGCTCGCTCATTTCTTTGTTGTCATCGGTGAAAGTTCCATCTTCCTTTCGCAGGGGCCCGATACTAGATGTGGTTTTTGATCTTGATTTTGCATAGGAGAAAAAATATTTCGGGTTTCTCTCTGTGAGAGTTTGTGAGCTGTGCTGACTTACGTCAGTACATTGGAATAAATGACATTGGTATAAGGAATTGAGCTCGGAAAATTTCTAAGAATTTTCTCTATTCTTTAACCTTTATTCCTGTCGTGATATTCAACTAGGTCGCCTGAGGAAGGACTTGCTTAGCTAACACACCAGTGTAGTAAGCAGCTCATTCCTCACTTTGGGACCCTGTACGAACAATTGACTAGGCGCGAGCAAACGCCGAGACCCCAATGAAATTGAAATCCCCTCCACTTGGGTCGTCGACCTTCGTAACTCGCCGAAGCGAATCTAACGAGTAGGTCCTGGGCTCTCACAACAATAATTTATTGTTGTGTAGTGCCGTATATTTGATCCAAAGCTCAGAATAAGTCTCCAATAGTCGAGTGTGAAGAACATTTGCATAACAATAATAATGTGTGGGGGTGTAACGAAAAGACAGTGTTAACATAACAACTTAGTTTATTCAATAAAGTACTAACTACTACAACAAACAAAAGAATGTCAATGACGTTACTCGAAATCCTTCCTGTGACACTATCAATGACAGCTAGACACCAGCCCCTCGGACTGCATAATGAACTAACTCGAACATAAGCGTGACCACAGAGGAATCAACAAGCAAGCAAGAACTAACAGATCTATAATCACAATTACAACAAATGACACAGTGAGTTCTGAAACACGTCTCCAGTAACCTCCTAACTGTTCTACGCCTCAGTGCAGTCTACACCTGCAATAGCGGTTGCAATGCAATCAAATCAGTAGTCTTTCAATGACATCAATAACTAATGGGTTCACTGGCAACTCCAGCACCCTTCCTCAAATTAATCTTTACGTTAACACTTCGTCCCACGGACGATCAACAATCAATACAATTGATTTACGTTAATAACAAAACATTTACGTTAATTTAATAACTCTTACAACTGTCACTAGTAACGCGGAAATTACACAACACTACCCGTCGAGCATTCAGTGAGAAAATCCCATTAATCCCTGTACTACAAGACAGCTGATTAATCTCTTTACTAGTTACGTTAATTTACGTTAATCGGTTACTAATCACTCAGCGATGGTAAACTCTGATTTACAATGTCCAAAGTGCTAAGAGAACGGTAATCACTCGTGATTACCTTTAGAGTAATTAATTACTATCCTCAAGATCAATAATTAAACAGTTAAATACGCAACCTTTCACACTGGCTCAGCAATTTACATTAAGGTATGAATTCCGTCTGAGCCTTCCATACTCAGACCAATTCAGGTGGCTAATAACAGTAATTAGGCACCACGTTTACGTTATTCTAAAATGACGTTACTCTTCCCACGAGTCAATCAAGTGCCGGTACTTCCGGACATAAATAACGACGTTACGTTAATGGAACAATGTAGCCTTCGTGTGAGTCGATCAACAAGGATCGAGATTAATTACTTTGACTTCCTGAAACACGTCAATTACCCGGCCCACTGACCGTTAATTACGACAGACAATACTCTAATTCTTATCTGGCTGGTGGCTAGGCTCCTTGAGACTACCGTAGCTGCTTGCAGGAAAGTAAATTAACCCAAGCGTATTCTACGTTACTCATATTGTAAAGAACAAATTCTCTTAAGCAATGGGCGTTCCCTCGGTTACGTTATATTAATTGCCTCGCAATCACCTCACTGAATACTGGACTTCGATGTCCTACCAGATAAACAGGAGAATATATGTATATCCAAGTACTCGTCTACAGCCGAGTTCACCCACGACAATGACAAATCACACTAACAAATCACAGTGATTTACGTTACAATCCGGTTGCAATGACAATACTGCAGAACCTAGTAAAATAACATACAGGACATGAACCCTCTAGAACACTGCCCCCACAATGACTTTACTGAACTGCAGTCACCCACGGTGATTGCTCAACTCTAGCAACAATCACTAACAATGACAACCCCTTTGCAACAACACACACGGCAAGTACTCTAATTTCCAAGTATTAGAATACTGCTCAACACTTACTTATTTACTGTTGCAAATGACCCCAGTGCTCTCAATAACCCCTAGAACATAGGTCCCAAATTTGCAATAACCACACAGTAAATAACACAATAACACTGGGCACCGTGACACTACGATTATATATATATATATATATATATATATATATATATATATATATATATATATATATATATGCAAACAAGCCTGAATGGTCCCCAGGACTAGATACAACTGAAAACTCACACCCCAGAAGTGACTCGAACCCATACTCCCAGGAGCAACGCAACTGGTATGTACAGGGATGCCTTAAACCACTTGACCATCACGACCGGACATAAGGAAGTGATAGCCTGAGCTATATGAACCACTTCCCCGCCGGCACCTGGATGGTTATCTTGGGCATAGCATTTTATCAAATCACCTCATTTTTTGGGGCAACACGTGAGGAACACAAATGCAAACAAGCCTGAATGGTCCCCAGGACTAGATACAACTGAAAACTCACACCCCAGAAGTGACTCGAACCCATACTCCCAGGAGCAACGCAACTGGTATGTACAGGGATGCCTTAAACCACTTGACCATCACGACCGGACATAAGGAAGTGATAGCCGAGCTATATGAACCACTTCCCCGCCGGCACCTGGATGGTTATCTTGGGCATAGCATTTTATCAAATCACCTCATTTTTTGGGGCAACACGTGAGGAACACAAATGCAAACAAGCCTGAATGGTCCCCAGGACTAGATACAACTGAAAACTCACACCCCAGAAGTGACTCGAACCCATACTCCCAGGAGCAACGCAACTGGTATGTACAGGGATGCCTTAAACCACTTGACCATCACGACCGGACATAAGGAAGTGATAGCCGAGCTATATGAACCACTTCCCCGCCGGCACCTGGATGGTTATCTTGGGCATAGCATTTTATCAAATCACCTCATTTTTTGGGGCAACACGTGAGGAACACAAATGCAAACAAGCCTGAATGGTCCCCAGGACTAGATACAACTGAAAACTCACACCCCAGAAGTGACTCGAACCCATACTCCCAGGAGCAACGCAACTGGTATGTACAGGGATGCCTTAAACCACTTGACCATCACGACCGGACATAAGGAAGTGATAGCCTGAGCTATATGAACCACTTCCCCGCCGGCACCTGGATGGTTATCTTGGGCATAGCATTTTATCAAATCACCTCTTTTTTGGGGCAACACGTGAGGAACACAAATGCAAACAAGCCTGAATGGTCCCCAGGACTAGATACAACTGAAAACTAAGTAAGCTTCACATACTTCAGTTGGGAGTATGGGTTCGAGTCACTTCTGGGGTGTGAGTTTTCAGTTGTATCTAGTCCTGGGGACCATTCAGGCTTGTTTGCATTTGTGTTCCTCACGTGTTGCCCCAAAAAAGAGGTGATTTGATAAAATGCTATGCCCAAGATAACCATCCAGGTGCCGGCGGGGAAGTGGTTCATATAGCTCAGGCTATCACTTCCTTATGTCCGGTCGTGATGGTCAAGTGGTTTAAGGCATCCCTGTACATACCAGTTGCGTTGCTCCTGGGAGTATGGGTTCGAGTCACTTCTGGGGTGTGAGTTTTCAGATATATATATATAATTACTGCTGACACATGTAGCCTACAGCTATCAAACGTTATTGGGAACACTAAGGAGATCTCGCACTCCTAAATCACATGGGTGAGTGATTTATCGATCACGCATGCCGAATAAACACTCCCGAGTTTTACGTTACTCGACAGAGCGAGGGCTGCCACTCCCGACAGCCTCGTCACTCACCAAATTCTACCAAAAATTACGTTAATACTGCAACCACAATATGTATATATATATATATCAATCACACTTGTCCCGGTCCTGGGATCAATACAAGAAATTAAACCACACTGTGGCACACTCCACAATAATCATTGCCAGGAATCACTGACGTTACCACATACCTGAGCGCTCAGTGTTGAAATTCCACACCTGCAAGACTACACATGAAATGATATCACTCCGTCCCACGGACGATCAAGAATGAATAATTACCACAATGGAATAATATAATATTACATGGACATCCTCTCAGTCCTTGGCTAATCTATGTATATACTCTGTTCCCGTGTGTACCCACACACACACACACTGTACGTCTGTGCTCACAAGACGTACGTCCCTCAGGACTGACACGATGACAAGGATGATTATCTCCTCGTCCCCACTTCACTTCACCTACAGGTGCTGCGTGACAATGCGACGGAACACTTGACCTCGAATTCAAGCTTTAGAGACTACTAATCACCAGAAATACACACATAGGTACTTACATTCATACTGCCGGCTTACACACACCATTCCCATACATCAGGCACCCCGCTATGGGTGGCTGGCTCAGTGGTGGTAGGCTGGCTGGTTCGTACCACAGCGGTATCGTTCGTACAATGGCACTCACCGAACCCTCCCACAACACGGCTTGTTTCGTACCCTCGACCCACCGGTAAGTGAAGCGTTCGTACACAGGTGACGCGCACAATGATTTCGTCTTAAACAAACATGGGAAATCTGCCTTAAAGCACTAACACTTATTTCCCCATTCCCATCGACTGCTACAGAGCACTAGCAAGTCTAATCATCACTGGTATGGGATCTACGAGTCTGTTACTGCTCGTATGCACATTACCCCACGATCCCAGACCGATCACAAGATCTTCTCTACCCCCTGTACACTGTCTTTTCCCCTCCAAGCGACGACTTCGGCCGGATTCTGTGACGACCGCTGTCGTAGATGAAGCAGGAGGTGCAGCAGCTGAGTAGATAATTAAGCCACCCCGACCCCCTATACTCAATTCGGCCTACTTGAGCATAGGAGCATCTTGACAGGGTGATGGCTCTTCCAGAATGACGCTCACACCGTCGATTCCCGCGTATTCCTCGGAATAACCAATGAGAGGAAGGCATACTGGGGCCTACCCCTCTCCTCCAATCAGCGACGGTGTAGCATAGCCCCTAGGGCAACTCCAAGATGGCCGACCAACATGGCGGCTCAAGATGTTTACTAAGATGGCGTCTGTTTCCATGGCGACGCCTCAAATGGCTAGCGCGCGGGTGGCCCACAGCTACCCACGCCAGCGGCCTAACTGTTTTCCCGCGCAAACTAGTCCCTCGCACCAAGCTATACAATGAGAGATGCTATCGGCTCTATCTCTGTCCACAGACATGCTACCACGGCCACGGTAACATTTCTGGACTGCTGGTGACTGGGGCTCTCACGTAAGCTCAAACACTAGATGTTTCGGTTGCTGGTTACCAAAGTTAAGTCCGCACACTTAACAAGTGCACTTAACAAGTGTACTGGCCTCCCACAGGCATAAGAGCACTATTGTAAGTGAGCTGGTGAACCATCCCCTCACAGAGTGTACTCACCTAATTGTGCTTGTGGGGGTTGAGCTTTGGCTCTTTGGTCCCGCTTCTCAACCGTCAATCAACTGGTGTATAGATTCCTGAGCCTCCTGGGCTCTATCATATCTACATTTGAAACTGTGTATGGAGTCAGTTTCCACCACATTACTTCCTAGAGCATTCCATTTATTAACTACTCTGACACTAAAAAAATTCTTTCTAACGTCTCTGTGGCTCATCTGGGTACTATGTTTCAACCTGTATCCCCTTGTTCGTGTACCACCCGTATTGAAGAGTTTGTCTTTGTCCACCCTGTCAATTCCCCTGAGAATTTTGTAGGTGGTTATCATGTCTCCCCTTACTCTTCTGTTTTCCAGGGATGTGAGGTTCAGCTCTTTTACCCTATCTTTGTAGCTCAATCCTCTCAGTTCCGGGACGAGCCTGGTGGCATGCCGCTGAATCTTCTCTAACTTTGTCTTGAGTTTAATTAGGTATGGACTCCAGGCTGGCGCTTCATATTCCAAGATTGGTCTGACTTAAGTGGTATACAGGGTCCTGAATGATTCCTTACATAAGTTTCTAAAGACAGTTCTTATGTTCGCCGGTCTAGCATATGCCGCTGATGATATGCCTTTGATGTGGGCCTTTGGGGACAGGTTCGATGTGATATCAATCTCAAGGTCTTTCTCTCTATTTGACTCTTGCAGGGTTTCACCTTCCAGATGATACCTTGTGTTCAGCCTTCTGCTCCCTTCGCCTAATTTCATTACTTTACACTTTCCTGAGTTGAACTTTAGCATCCATTTTCTAGACCATTCCTCCAGTTTATCCAGGTCATCCTGTAGTCTCTGTCTATCTTCATCCATCTTGATTCTTCTCATAATTTTTGCATCATCAGCAAACATTGAGAGGACTGAGTCTATTCCCTCCGGAAGATTGTTTACATATTTTAGAAACAGGATGGGTCCAAGTACTGAGCCCCGTGGGACTCCACTGGTGACATCTCGCCACTTTCTCTCCCCCCTCACCGTTACTCGCTGTTTCTTGTTGTTTAAGTATTCCCTTGTTCAATGCAGCACCTTCTCTTTTACTCCTGCCTGTTGCGACAACTTTTTTAGCAGCCTTTTATGGGGTACTGTGTGAAATGCTTTCTGGCAGTCCAAGAAAATGCAGTCGGCCCACCCTTCCCTTTCCTGTCTAATTTTTGTTGCCTAGTCATAGAATTCAAGTAAACCTGCAAGGCACGATTTACCATCTCTGAACCCATATTGGTGGTGCGTTACAAAGTTATTTCCCTCCAGATGCTCTACGAGCCTTTTCCTCGCGATCTTCCCCATCACATTGCATGGTATACAAGTTAGGGAAACTGGCCTGTAGTTCAGTGCGTCTTGCCTGTCACCCTTCTTGTATATTGGGACTACGTTAGCTGTCTTCCAGTTTCTGGTAGGTCTCCTATTTCCAGTGACCTGTTATACACCATAGAGAGTGGCACGCTTAGTAATTCTGCCCCTTCCTTTAGTATACATGGTGAGATTCTGTCAGGCCCAACAGCCTTTGTCACATCCAGCTCCAACAGACACCTTTTGACCTTATCACTGGTGAGGTCAAATTCCTCCAAGGTTGCTTGGTTTGCCTCCTCATTTAGTGCAGGGGCTTCTCCTTGTTCTATTGTGTTTGGGTTGACAGGTGTCAGTGGTGGACCAGATGTAACAGAGGGTGGTATATGGACCACGTGTATTACAGGGGGTGGTAAATGGACCAGGTGTATTACAGGGGGTGGTACATGGACCAGGTGTATTACAGGGGGTGGTAAATGGACCACGTGTATTACAGGGGGTGGTACATGGACCACGTGTATTACAGGGGGTGGTACATGGACCACGTGTATTACAGGGGGTGGTACATGGACCACGTGTAACACGGGGGTGGTACATGGACCACGTGTTCCAGCACAAGCGCGGACAGCATCAGTTTACCGACCACTTCAACACTCAGCCATTGAGGCAAGACAAGCAAACTGCTTCTCTTAAACTTAATTGCTTCTTCCAAGCTTTCAGTCAAAGTCCTAGCAATTATTCTTTACACTCAATTTTTCATTTATTCCAGAGAATTTTAATATATCTCTTCCATTTCATTGTTTCTATATTATTATTTTTCAATTTTGGAAACAGTAGGCCCATAGAGATGTTTTTAAATATGAGGGAATGAGTTAGATCAATGTTTCTGACACGAATCATCTCTATGGTTTTAGGTTATTTTGCATTGGAAGGAAAATAGAATATTAACTCCACGAAGTTAATCTCTCGCTGTTACCGAGGTTATTAAATGCTGCTTAGTTTATCTTTGCTGTTTAAGACGCCGAGAAGTGAAGATGGAAACACCATAGTTTATTGTCTCTAAGTGTGTCTTGAAGAGATTGTTTCCCCTACCATTAGTGATGGTTTCCCTGCCTTGAGTGATGGTTTCCCTGCCTTGTGCGATGGTTTCCCTGCCTTGAGCGATGGTTTCCCTGCCTTGAGCGATGGTTTCCCTGGCTTGAGTGATGGGTTTCCCTGCCATGAGACGTAGTTATCATGCCAAGACAGTTGGTTACTCTGTCATTAAGGGGGTAGTTACCCCAGTCAGTAATGGGTAGTTACCCGTCATTAAGCGGTAATTACCCCTGTAATTATGGGGTTGTTAGCTCTGTCATTATGGGGTAATTACCCCGTTCACGAGGACAGAATATTCGGGTATGTACATTCCAATTGGTTGACTGAGTAGTGAGACAAGTCGCTCCCATCAT
>WNGS01057831.1:0-10226 GCA_020271785.1 Procambarus virginalis
AATGGCCTATTGCCCATATTTCTTGATGCTTCTATATTGGAGCGGGTCTTGAAGTGGGTAGAATATAGTTGTGCATTAATTGACTGTTGATTGCTGGTGTTGACTTCTTGATGTGTAGTGCCTCGCAGATGTCAAGCCGCCTGCTATCGCTGTACCTATCGATGATTTCTCGTGTTATTTGTTAAGATTTCTCTGGTGATGGTTTGGTTGTAGGAAGAGAGTATATGTTCCTTAATGGAGCCCTGTTGCTTATGCATCGTTAAACGCCTGAAAGAGATGTTGTGTCTTGCCTATATACTGAGTTTTTGGGGCTTACAGTCCCCAAGTGGACATTTAAAGGCATAGACGACGTTTGTCTCTTTTAGGGCGTTCTGCTCCGTGTCTGGAGAGTTTTTCATTAGTAGGCTGGCTGTTTTTTGGTTTTATAGTAAATCGTTAGTTGTATCTTCTGATTTTTGTCTGTAGGGATAACATTTCTATTAACAATATCTTTCAGGACCCTTTCCTCCGTTTTATGAGCGGTGGAGAAGAAGTTCCTGTAAAATAGTCTAATAGGGGTATAGGTGTTGTATTAGTTGTTTCTTCAGAGGTTGCATGGCGTTCTACTTTCCTTCTTATGATGTCTTCAATGAAACCATTGGAGAAGCCGTTGTTGACTAGGACCTGCCTTACCCTACAGAGTTCTTCGTCGACTTGCTTCCATTCTGAGCTGTGGCTGAGAGCACGGTCGACATAAGCGTTAACAACACTCCTCTTGTACCTATCTGGGCAGTCACTGTTGGCATTTAGGCACATTCCTATGTTTGTTTCCTTAGTGTAGACTGCAGTGTGGAAACCTCCGCTCCTTTCCATGACTGTTACATCTAGAAAGGGCAGCTTCCCATCCTTCTCCATCTCGTAAGTGAAACGTAACACAGAATTCTGCTCAAACGCTTCTTTCAGCTCCTGCAGATGTCTGACATCAGGTACCTGTGTAAAAATGTCGTCAACATACCTGCAGTATATGGCCGGTTTCAAGTTTAAGTCGACTAAGACTTTTTCCTCGATAGTACCCATGTAGAAGTTTGCAAACAGGACGCCTAGGGGAGAACCCATGGCGACCCCATCTACTTGCTTATACATGTGCCCATCCGGGCTCAAGAAGGGTGCCTCCTTAGTACAAGCTTGGAGTAGTTTCCTCAGGATATTTTCTGGCATGTCAAGGGGAGTACAGGCCGGGTCTCGATACACTCGGTCCACTATCATCCGATTGTTTCATCCACAGGTACGTTGGTGAACAGTGATTCTACGTCCAACGAGGCTCTTATCCCTGTAGCCCGTGTTCCCCGCAGTAAGTCAACAAATTCCTTCGGGATTTCAGGCTGAAGTTGCACGGGACATAAGGAGTCAGTAAGCCGTTGAGTCGTTTCGCCAGTCTGTACGTGGGTGTGGGTATCTGGCCAATCATCAGCCAGATACCCACACCCACGTACAGACTGGCGAAACGACTCAACGGCTTACTGACTCCTTATGTCCCGTGCAACTTCAGCCTGAAATCCCCGAAGGAATTTGTTGACTTACTGCGGGGAACACGGGCTACAGGGATAAGAGCCTCGTTGGACGTAGAATCACTGTTCACCAACGTACCTGTGGATGAAACAATCGGGATGATAGTGGACCGAGTGTATCGAGACCCGGCCTGTACTCCCCTTGACATGCCAGAAAATATCCTGAGGAAACTACTCCAAGCTTGTACTAAGGAGGCACCCTTCTTGAGCCCGGATGGGCACATGTATAAGCAAGTAGATGGGGTCGCCATGGGTTCTCCCCTAGGCGTCCTGTTTGCAAACTTCTACATGGGTACTATCGAGGAAAAAGTCTTAGTCGACTTAAACTTGAAACCGGCCATATACTGCAGGTATGTTGACGACATTTTTACACAGGTACCTGATGTCAGACATCTGCAGGAGCTGAAAGAAGCGTTTGAGCAGAATTCTGTGTTACGTTTCACTTACGAGATGGAGAAGGATGGGAAGCTGCCCTTTCTAGATGTAACAGTCATGGAAAGGAGCGGAGGTTTCCACACTGCAGTCTACACTAAGGAAACAAACATAGGAATGTGCCTAAATGCCAACAGTGACTGCCCAGATAGGTACAAGAGGAGTGTTGTTAACGCTTATGTCGACCGTGCTCTCAGCCACAGCTCAGAATGGAAGCAAGTCGACGAAGAACTCTGTAGGGTAAGGCAGGTCCTAGTCAACAACGGCTTCTCCAATGGTTTCATTGAAGACATCATAAGAAGGAAAGTAGAACGCCATGCAACCTCTGAAGAAACAACTAATACAACACCTATACCCCCTATTAGACTATTTTACAGGAACTTCTTCTCCACCGCTCATAAAACGGAGGAAAGGGTCCTGAAAGATATTGTTAATAGAAATGTTATCCCTACAGACAAAAATCAGAAGATACAACTAACGATTTACTATAAAACCAAAAAAACAGCCAGCCTACTAATGAAAAACTCTCCAGACACGGAGCAGAACGCCCTAAAAGAGACAAACGTCGTCTATGCCTTTAAATGTCCACTTGGGGACTGTAAGCCCCAAAAAACTCAGTATATAGGCAAGACAACAACATCTCTTTCCAGGCGTTTAACGATGCATAAGCAACAGGGCTCCATTAAGGAACATATACTCTCTTCCCACAACCAAACCATCACCAGAGAAATCTTAACAAATAACACAGAAATCATCGATAGGTACAGCGATAGCAGGCGGCTTGACATCTGCGAGGCACTACACATCAAGAAGTCAACACCAGCAATCAACAGTCAATTAATGCACAACTATATTCTACCCACTTCAAGACCCCGCTCCAATATAGAAGCATCAAGAAATATGGGCCAATAGGCCCTTCCGCAGTTACTTCCATTCATACCTTCAATTTACCCAGTTAATATCCAGTTAATATCCATTGTTTTCGTGTTCTGTCCTTTGTTGAAAGTTTTGTTCACCTCATTAAAAACTGTTGTAACATATCACCTCACCCAAAACGCGGGTATAAAATGAAAGATGAAAGCTGTTTAAATCATAGCATAGTAAAGAACTGTTTAGTGCTTTCAGGTTATAGTTGTGTGTGAAAACTAAAAGTCTTTGAAAATGTAATTAGTTATTACGAAACGCGTTCAAGTGTCGCGTCAGACTAAGAAATAAAGAATGAATTTTGGAGAATTGATTTTTCATTTACCGTCATCAGTAAAAACAAACATAAGGAAAATTGAGAAAATTCGTGTTAGAATTATTAATCTTACTTTTTCGGTCATATTTAATAACATATATATAATATATATATATATATATATATATATATATTATATATATATATATATATATATATATATATATATTATATATATATATATATATATATATATATATATTTATATATATATATATATATATATATATAATATATATATATATATATATATATATATATATATATATATATATATATATGCAAACAAGCCTGAATATGCAACTGAAACTCACACCCCAGAAGTGACTCGAACCCATACTGCCAGGAGCAACGCAACTGGTATGTACAGGGACGCCTTAATCCGCTTGACCATCACGACCGGACATAAGGAAGTGATAGCCGAAGCTATTTGAACCACTTCCCCGCCGGCACTCGGATGGTAAACTTGGGCATAGCATTTTATCAAATCTCCTCATTTTTGGGGCAACACGTGAGGAACACTTCCCGCCTCTCTTCCACTGAGAAGCGGGACCCAAGAACTGAAGCTCAACCCTATGTAAGCACTACAACTTGGAAAGCTCTCACACACACACACACTCACACACGCACACACGCATCTTGGCGGGGTCCAAGACATTAAGCTCGACACTATGTAAGCGCTATTAGGGTTACATCACACAAACACAGATGCCCAGGCGGGGCCCAGGAACTGAAGCTCTATCCCAAGTAAGCACAATTAGTGTTACACCACTCAAACATTGATGCCTATCACTGATAATCACATTAAGTAGCGATTACGTACTGATAAGCTCACTTATCTACTGAGAGGCGGGGCCCAAGAACTGAAGCTCGACCCCCAAGTAAGCACAATTAGGGTTACACCACACTAACACAGATGCCCATCACTGATAATCGCAGTTAATTAGCGATTAAGTACTGATAAGCCCAGTTATGTATGCACTAAGCATGTTCCTAAATTAATATATCTGATAACAACACCTATTACATCAGATCTGGCGCGATAACAGGTGTCCTGCCCTGTCAATAAGAGAACTACTCATGTAGCTCCTCAACATACTCAAGTACGAGCTGGACTTAAGTAATTTTAATTAATTTTCCTGTATTTAAACCCAAATAATAAGACCAAGATTTCTTTAATATAGGAATAATTTATTGATAAGGTTTGTCCTCAGTTTCCACCCTTAGGCGAGCTACTATCTCCCTGGAACATGCATCCTCTAATTTAAACAATGCATTGAAGGTATTCGCAACAGGTATCGAAGGCCACGTCACGGATTACTTAGGACCTTAATTTTTTGCGAGAACCTAATTGTTCAATCATCATCCTGTTTTGACACACTTCTTCAACTATGACATTAATTCCGACAATTGGTCCTGAGGGGCAGCACACATACTACACCTATCTCCGTGTTCAATAAGAAAGACGCCAAATATAATACGCCTACTAGAGCAAAAAACCATGCGTCCTCTCGTGATAGCTGCTCCTGCTCTACTGACGACAGCTCGTGATTTACTGATTGTGTGCTAAATAAATATGCATAAAATATAACACGAAATAATGGGTACAAATTAGATGTTTAGATTTACGAGAAACCCGGGTAATAATGATTTAGAAATATGCCTAAACTGATAGGGAACAATATTCTTGCTAACATAATAGACGCGGAATTGCTGAATTGTTTCAAGCATATGCTAGACCCACTTAAGCATACGTTAGACCCATTCATAAACCAATTCACATATATGTGAATTGGTTTAGATGGATATAAATTAGTGCTGCCTCGTATGGACCAGTAAACCTGTGCAGCTCTTTAGTATTATGCTGTTATGTTTTTGTTGTGTCATATGTGGTAACCTCAGAGTTTTGACATGTGTTGAATGACAAAATTGTCTGATCTGAAGCATGACTGAAGCGTACAGAGTGCACTGTACCTGTACACGTGAGCCTAAACAGAGCCTACTCCCTGATTTGTTTAGGCTTTGTGGCATAAAATAAAATGTGTACTTTTTCTATATATCTCTTTTTTTTCAAATCATACCACTTTTCATGTTTGATTTTTTTTTTAATATTTTTAGATTTTGTTAATTTTGTTTGTGATGTGGAAGCCGACATTCCAGACCAGCGCTGTACATGAAACTGACCTGCTACCATATGTTATGGTGAGGAAAACCCAGAGGAATATTGAGTATGCGACGATTTCTGTCATGATCTTCCACATGTCAATTTCTTGCTGCCTTTCCTTCCTGAGTCTCTCCAACGTCTCATCATCCAGCCTCTTGTGCTTCCGGGTATGGGTACTTTCTTCTCCTGGAAGACAGACACGTTTTAGAGTAAAGTCCCTAGGCACAACATTCACCTCATTATTTTCACTAACGTGTTCGTATAAAATTTTTTAGTAATTTAATGTATTTGTCAAAAGAAGGCACCAAGCCGGGATGGCTATGTAGCACCATCAAATGTGCGGGACAATCATAGGGCGCTATATATCACTAAGAATGCCAATACGCGAACGACATCAAATGTATCTGATTCACCAAGAATTCTATCAAGAGACAAGTGACCACGAGGGACGGTCGGGAAGCAAGACACACGTTCGTTCTGAAAGTCAGGACATTCAACAAGGATATGCACGACTGTAGGAGGGACAATGCAGTTTGGACAATAAGGAGCAGGACGGTGCTCCATTAGTGTCCGTAAGTTAAGCGTGTATTGCTAATACAAATAATCCGCTACGGGCTCACCATAGCCCGTGCTACTTGGAACTTCTTGTTCCAGGTAGCGAATCTTTAACAACAACAACATGCTAATACATGCTTGGTATAGCGAGAGGGGGGGGGGAGGGCGCTCGTTTAACTGCCCATGAGTTAAGCATGTATGACCAATATGCAATCTCGCCAGAGCCGTTTCCCACCACCAGTTATGGTGGTAGGAGGAAGGACATGAGGATACACTACTCTTAAGAGTAGTGCAGTTTGTTACCAGTAACAGAAGACCAACAACCTTGCTAACGGGCAAGGATGGAGGAATGAATAACTGGGTAAAAGTCGGAATAAGGAATACCATTACGGGAGATGAGACAAGTACGGATAGCTTCCTTAGCGGCAGCGTTGGGACTTTCATTTAAAGAGACACCAATATGGCAGGGAACCCAGCAAAACTCCACTGTCTTAAATCTACTGGAGATAAGAAACAGCCAATGTTGAATCTCGACTACCACCTGGATTAAACTGGATTAAAGGACTCCAGAGCCATGAGGGTACTGCGAGAGTCAACTACAACCACAAAGGAGGACTGACAGTGAGAAAGCAGCAGAGAATAGCATAAAGTTCTGCTGTGAAAATGCTAGTCTCCAAAGGCAGGCGACACATATAGGTGTGGTCAGGAAAACAACAGAGTAGCCTACACTATTTGCAGACTTAGACCCATCAGTGAAGATGGAAATGGAGCAGGAGTGGAAAGAAAAGTCTTCATGGAAAATTTCTGAATATTAGGAGGGGTAAAAGCTTTAGTCACGTGGGTCAGGGTTTTACAAAATTTAAGAAGGGGGAACCCTCCACGGGGGGGGGGGGGGCAAAGACCGAACGACACGAGGAGAAATATTAGTAACACGAACCGGAAAATAATCTTGTAAGCGAGACAACTGTACAGAAAAAGGTAGATTGTGGAGGGGAATAGGAACCAGCCTGTCTACCAGGGTACCAACCAGGTACCTCCCAGTACCCACCAGGACAGGTAAAGATCAAGACACGACATAAGTGAGAGAGTGTTGTAAGGACCGTGCAAAGTAGCGAAGACAGTGACAACCACGGCGATCCTGTAGAGACAGTACGCCAGTTTCAACCTACAGGCTGAGGGTAGGAACATAAGAAAACATAAGAACAAAGGTAACTGCAGAAGGCCTATTGGCCCATACGAGGCAGCTACTATTTATAATCACTCAGTCCCACTCATATACATGTCCAACCCACGCTTGAAACAATCGAGGGACCCCACTTCTACCACGTTACGCGGTAATTGGTTCCACAAATCAACAACCCTGTTACCAAACCAGTATTTACCCAAGTCTTTCCTAAATCTAAACTTATCCAATTTATACCCATTGTTTCGTGGAACGAAAGGCACCAAAACTGAGGTGTAACCCAGTATGGTACATGGTTGATACCTGGTTACCTGGTTGATGGGGTTCTGGGAGTTCTTCTACTCCCCAAGCCCGGTCCGAGGCCAGGTTTGACTTGAGAGAGTTTGGTCCACCAGGCTGTTGCTTGGAGCAGCCCACAGGCCCACATAACCATCACGGCCCGGTTGGTCCGGCACTCCTTGAAGAAAACAATCTAGTTTTCTCTTGAAGATGTCCACAGTTGTTCCGGCAATATTTCTGATGCTCGCTGGTAGGACGTAGAACAACCGCGGATCTCTGATGTTTATACAGTGTTCTCTAATCGTGCCTTTGGCACCTCTGCTCTTCACTGGTTCTATTCTGCATTTTCTTCCATATCGTTCACTCCAGTACGTTGTTATTTTACTGTGTAGATTTGGGACCTGTCCCTCCAGTATTTTCCATGTGTATATTATTTGGTATCTCTCTCATCTCCTTTCTAGTGCGTACATTTGGAGAGCTTTGAGACGATCCCAATTTATTTAGGTGCTTTATTTCGTCTATGCGTGCCGTATATGTTCTCTGTATTCCCTCTATTTCAGCAATCTCTCCTGCTCTGAAGGGGGAAGTGAGTACTGAGCAGTACTCAAGACGGGACAACACAAGTGATTTGAAGAGTACAACCATTGTGATGGAATCTCTGGACTTGAAGGTTCTCGTAATTCATCCTATCATTTTTCTGGCTGACGCAATACTTGTTTGGTTATGCTCCCTAAACGTTAGGTCGTCGGACATCGTTATTCCCAAATCCTTGACATGCTGTTTTCCTATTATGGGCAGATTCGATTGTGTTTTGTACCTTGTATTATGTTTCAGATCCTCATTTTTGCCGTATCTGAGTACCTGGAATTTATCACCGTTAAACATCATGTTATTTTCTGCTGCCCTATCGAAAACTTTGTTAATGTCTGTTTGTAGTTTTTCAATGTCTTCAGCAGAGGTAATTTTCATGGTGATTTTTGTATCATCTGCAAAGGATGACAGGTCATGACTTGTATTTTTGTCTATATCTGATATGAGAATAAGGAACAGCAGTGGTGCAAGGACTGTACCTTGAGGTACAGAGTTTTTAACTGCGCTCGGACTCGATGTTACTTGATTGACTGTTACTCTTTGTGTTCTGTTCGACAGAAAATTTAATATCCAGCGTCCTACTTTACCAGTTATACCCATTGACCTCCTTTTGTGTGCAATCACTCCATGGTCACATTTGTCGAATGCCTTTGCAAAATCTGTGTATACAACATCTGCATTCTATTTTTCTTCTACTGCCGCAGTGATTATGTCGTAATGGTCAAGTAGCTGTGAGAGGCACGATCTTCCTGCTCTAAATCCATGTTGGCCTGGATTGTGAAGGTCATTAGTTTCCATGAATCTAGTGACCTGACTCCTGATCACTCTCTCAAATACTTTTATTATGTGGGACGTTAGTGCAACTGGTCTATAATTCTTTGCCAATGCTTTGCTACCTCCCTTGTGTAGAGGGGGCTATGTCTGCTGCTTTCAAGCATCTGGTATCTCCCGTGTCCAAGCTCTTCCTCCACACTATACTGAGTGCCTGTGTTACTGGCACTTTGCATTTCTTTATAAATATGGAATTCCATGAGTCTGGACCCAGGGCTGAGTGCATAGGCCATATTGTCAATTCTCTTTCAAAATCTGCTACGCTCGTGTTGATATCAGTTATTTTACAGGTGTTTGGTATCACTCATAAAAAATTGTCCGAATCTTCCACTTTCATGCTGAGTATCGAGTGCTAAACATGTCCTCATACTGCTTTTTTAGGATTTCACTAATTTCTTGGTCATCCTCAGTGTATGAACCTTCACTAATACGAATAGTTGTCCAATACTGCAGTGGTTTTCGCTTTTAATTTAGCATATGTGAAGAAGTATTTGGGTTTTTCTTGATTTCTTGAATTGCTTTCTGTTCTAGTTGCCTTTCTTCAGTCTGATAGGAATGCTTCAGTCTCTGTTCGATTTCTTCAATCTCCCTGTTTAAATATTTATTCTTTGTATGGAGAGTCGTGTCTGCTTAAGCATTTCCGTTAATATCTTCCTTCTTTTGTAATGTCGTCTGTTTCTCTTCTACATTTGACCTCTTTCTGGCTTTCCTCAAAGGAACATGTTTCAGACAGACTTCATATGCTTCAGAAGTCAGTTTTTCTATTCTTTGTGTAGGATTTTTATTTCTTAGAAATTTTCCCATTGAATGTTTGTAAGTTCCCTGTTTATTTTCTCCCAGTCTATCCTTTTATTATTATTAAAATTGAATTTATTGAATAACCTTTCTTGCTTGTTGTGTCTCTGGGCCTACTACTGTTATTAATGTTGTTTGCACATCAATGAGCTTGTGGTCCGAGTACGTAGTGTCTGAGACAGAATGTCTTTGATTAGCTCCTCATTGTTCGTGATATCAGGTCCAGCGTGTTTTCGTTCCTAGTTGGTTCTGTAGTCTTCTGACTGAGCGAGAATTTGTCACCGAATCTCAGTAGTTCTCTGACCTGTGGTTGGTTATTTCCAGGTTGATTCCTTGCAATAATGTTATTGTTTATTATTCTCCTATTTTAAACAGGGTAGTTCAAGTCTCAAGAAGATAATATCTGGTACTGGGTTTGCTAGGTTATCAAGGATATTCTCTATTTTGTGGATCTGTTTAGTGAATTCGTCAACTGTTGCATCTGGCGGTTGAATATTAAGATAATAGTAGATTAGTATTTTCTACCTTGATTCCAAGTACCTCTACCACCTCATTGGACGAGTTTAGGAGCTCTGTGCATCCCAGCCCTCTGTAATATACAGACCTACT
>WNGS01057831.1:11226-26206 GCA_020271785.1 Procambarus virginalis
ATATATATAATAAATATATATATATATTATATATATAATATAATATATATATATTTTATATGTATATATATATATATAGTTTACAGAGAACACCCACACACACACAAATATATAAACAATTAAACAATCAGCGTTCGAAGACCTCGTCCAGCTCCTCGGAGGTTGGTGCGTACCCAGGATACAGCACGCATTTCCCCTCTGCACTGCGACACTGAGGCGCTGGAATAGGAAACTGGCTGCTCGTGGGTCTCTAGTTTTCCCAATGAGTTCCTCACCAACCTCCTTTAAAAACTTGAGTGCACATTTACCCAGGCGCCCAGAGTCTCTGAGCCTATCGGCACGAACCTGTAACAACGTTCTAGGTTTCTGTACTTGTGGATTTTCTGGGTCTCCCTGAAGGTGGCTGCCCCACCTCCCTCCGCTGAGCTGTAACGTAAATAGGTATCAGCCAATGTAGATGCACAGGTGTAATCCCATACGACCTGTTTACCTTCCCTCCATGGCTGCAGGGTGACTCCATCTGGGCGTTTTTATATATATATATATATATATATATATATATATATATATATATATATATACATATACATATATATATATTATATATATATATAATAATATATATATATATATATATATATATATATATATATATATATATGCAAACAGCCTGAATATGCAACTGAAAACTCACACCCCAGAAGTGACTCGAACCCATACTGCCAGGAGCAACGCAATTGGTATGTACAGGGACGCCTTAATCCGCTTGACCATCACGACCGGACATAAGGAAGTGATAGCCGAAGCTATTTGAACCACTTCCCCGCCGGCACTCGGATGGTAAACTTGGGCATAGCATTTTATCAAATCTCCTCATTTTTGGGGCAACACGTGAGGAACACTTCCCGCCTCTCTTCCACTGAGAAGCGGGACCCAAGAACTGAAGCTCAACCCTACGTAAGCACTACAACTTGGAAAGCTCTCACACACACACACACTCACACACGCACGCACGCATCTTGGCGGGGTCCAAGATATTAAGCTCGACACTATGTAAGCGCTATTAGGGTTACATCACACAAACACAGATGCCCAGGCGGGGCCCAGGAACTGAAGCTCTATCCCAAGTAAGCACAATTAGTGTTACACCACTCAAACATTGATGCCTATCACTGATAATCACATTTAAGTAGCGATTACGTACTGATAAGCTCACTTATCTACTGAGAGGCGGGGCCCAAGAACTGAAGCTCGACCCCCAAGTAAGCACAATTAGGGTTACACCACACTAACACAGATGCCCATCACTGATAATCGCAGTTAATTAGCGATTAAGTACTGATAAGCCCAGTTATGTATGCACTAAGCATGTTCCTAAGATAATATATCTGATAACAACACCTATTACATCAGATCTGGCGCGATAACAGGTGTCCTGCCCTGTCAATAAGAGAACTACTCATGTAGCTCCTCAACATACTCAAGTACGAGCTGGACTTAAGTAATTTTAATTAATTTTCCTGTATTTAAACCCAAATAATAAGACCAAGATTTCTTTAATATAGGAATAATTTATTGATAAGGTTTGTCCTCAGTTTCCACCCTTAGGCGAGCTACTATCTCCCTGGAACATGTATCCTCTAATTTAACAATGCATTGAAGGTATTCGCAACAGGTATCGAAGGCCACGTCACGGATTACTTAGGACCTTAATTTTTTGCGAGAACCTAATTGTTCAATCATCATCCTGTTTTGACACACTTCTTCAACTATGACATTAATTCCGACAATTGGTCCTGAGGGGCAGCACACATACTACACCTATCTCCGTGTTCAATAAGAAAAGACGCCAAATATAATACGCCTACTAGAGCAAAAAACCATGCGTCCTCTCGTGATAGCTGCTCCTGCTCTACTGACGACAGCTCGTGATTTACTGATTGTGTGCTAAATAAATAAGCATAAATATAACACGAAATAATGGGTACAAATTAGATGTTTAGATTTACGAGAAACCCGGGTAATAATGATTTAGAAATATGCCTAAACTGATAGGGAACAATATTCTTGCTAACATAATAGACGCGGAATTGCTGAATTGTTTCAAGCATATGCTAGACCCACTTAAGCATACGTTAGACCCATTCATAAACCAATTCACATATATGTGAATTGGTTTAGATGGATATAAATTAGTGCTGCCTCGTATGGACCAGTAAACCTGTGCAGCTCCTTTAGTATTATGCTGTTATGTTTTTGTTGTGTCATATGTGGTAACCTCAGAGTTTTGACATGTGTTGAACGACAAAATTGTCTGATCTGAAGCATGACTGAAGCGTACAGAGTGCACTGTACCTGTACACGTGAGCCTAAACAGAGCCTACTCCCTGATTTGTTTAGGCTTTTGTGGCATAAAATAAAAATGTGTACTTTTTCTATATATCTCTTTTTTTTCAAATCATACCACTTTTCATGTTTGATTTTTTTTTAATAATTTTTAGATTTGTTAATTTTGTTTGTGATGTGGAAGCCGACATTCCAGACCAGCGCTGTACATGAAACTGACCTGCTACCATATGTTATGGTGAGGAAAACCCGAGGAATATTGAGTATGCGACGATTTCTGTCATGATCTTCCACATGTCAATTTCTTGCTGCCTTTCCTTCCTGAGTCTCTCCAACGTCTCATCATCCAGCCTCTTGTGCTTCCGGGTATGGGTACTTTCTTTCTCCTGGAAGACAGACACGTTTTAGAGTAAAGTCCCTAGGCACAACATTCACCTCATTATTTTCACTAACGTGTTCGTATAAAATTTTTTAGTAATTTAATGTATTTGTCAAAAGAAGGCACCAAGCCGGGATGGCTATGTAGCACCATCAAAGTGCGGGACAATCATAGGGCGCTATATATCACTAAGAATGCCAATACGCGAACGACATCAAATGTATCTGATTCACCAAGAATTCTATCAAGAGACAAGTGACCACGAGGGACGTCGGGAAGCAAGACACACGTTCGTTCTGAAAGTCAGGACATTCAACAAGGATATGCACGACTGTAGGAGGGACAATGCAGTTTGGACAATAAGGAGCAGGACGGTGCTCCATTAGTGTCCGTAAGTTAGCGTGTATTGCTAATACAAATAATCCGCTACGGGCTCACCATAGCCCGTGCTACTTGGAACTTTTGTTCCAGGTAGCGAATCTTTAACAACAACATGCTAATACATGCTTGGTATAGCGAGAGGGGGGGGGGAGGGCGCTCGTTTAACTGCCCATGAGTTAAGCATGTATGACCAATATGCAATCTCGCCAGAGCCGTTTCCACCACCAGTTATGGTGGTAGGAGGAAGGACATGAGGATACACTACTCTTAAGAGTAGTGCAGTTTGTTACCAGTAACAGAAGACCAACAACCTTGCTAACGGGCAAGGATGGAGGAATGAATAACTGGGTAAAAGTCGGAATAAGGAATACCATTACGGGAGATGGGACAAGTACGGATAGCTTCCTTAGCGGCAGCGTTGGGACTTTCATTTAAAGAGACACCAATATGGCAGGGAACCCAGCAAAACTCCACTGTCTTAAATCTACTGGAGATAAGAAACAGCCAATGTTGAATCTCGACTACCACCTGGATTAAACTGGATTAAAGGACTCCAGAGCCATGAGGGTACTGCGAGAGTCAACTACAACCACAAAGGAGGACTGACAGTGAGAAAGCAGCAGAGAATAGCATAAAGTTCTGCTGTGAAAATGCTAGTCTCCAAAGGCAGGCGACACATATAGGTGTGGTCAGAAAACAACAGAGTAGCCTACACTATTTGCAGACTTAGACCCATCAGTGAAGATGGAAATGGAGCAGGAGTGGAAAGAAAAGTCTTCATGGAAAATTTCTGAATATTANTTACCTTGGTAAAGTCGATTCCCGTCCTTCCTTCGTTCAAGAATTCTTGACTCAAGCTCTGGTTGCAGCAGGAACGTGTTCGGGTCCCTGCAACCAAATACCAATTTCATTAACTTGATTTAAGTCATTTAGAACAACTGAGGTTTACCAGCGATGTTGGATGCAGCATAATACAAATTACATCTTATACTGTTATCTGTATACTGGTCAAAATTCTACATGGAAAACAGTCTCAATAATAAATTAATACTAGTGTGTATATAAAATTTTTAATATGTAAGTATTGTATTTTCATAAATCAATACATTAATGTATGCCATTACCGTATAGGGGAAATGGAGTAAGGTCAATGTTTGAAAGGGAAAGAAATAATGAGTATGAGCAAGACATAAGGATTAAGCATTTAAATATTTATGAAATGAAGATTTATATCTAAAGGTTGAACGTATCAAAATATAAATACATACGTCAATTAGTTTTGCACGTGATGCAAGCTACAAGCCACTTAAACATTTTAATGATTGCTAAATGAGTACTGAGACTCGTGTACATTTATGATGGATATATAAATGTACAAAAACTCATATCTTGATCTCAGACGTCTGTAAATTATCACTAAGCCATATTTGCTTGACATACCTTCAAATTATCATTAGACCCATCATGAGTATATATCGATGTTTAAAACCCAGGTGGGTAACCAGACCTGCTCTGGTGGGTGGACGCACACCCGCCACCACCACGAGAAAACAAAATACCACGACCATAAGGACCCACTACGGCACTCAAGGTATGTGGTATTTAGCCGTCTTAATACCATGGACCTTTGTATGGTGGTATAAACTAAATACTCAAGTATATAATATACTTAAACACAGAGGACTAATACAGTATAAATGAAGATATAATCGACTAAGCGTTACGCACCTGCAAATTACACTAAAATATGAGAGGCTGGTGGTTTTAATAAAGATTGGGATCCAATTTCTTGAATGCCACTAACACCATTATATTACAGGTGCGGGTATTACCATGGATTTACCAGCCCACCTCCGTAAGTGAAGGATATACTTACCACTTAATTAAACATAACTAGCTAGGTTAACGAATATTTAAAGGAGATATATTGCAACTTCAAAAATAAAATATAAACTATGCAATAAATAAATTCACATTAATAAAGAATAAAAATAATTACGAGAAGGATTAAGACAGAGAAGGACTGCTTGAGGCTTCAAGAAGACCTGGACAAGCTGAAGGAATGGTCGAACAAATGGTTGTTAGATATAACCCAAGCAACAATTCTTTTGTATCCCCTGTAATAATAACAATTGTAGACAATTCATGCCATTGTCTACAATTATTTATATGTGACAAGATACCAGAATTAAAAGGTTAGACTAAATAAAACTATATAACCAGTACACGCTGCATTATAATTAAATTTAATTTTACCAATAGGTATTGAGATTTATTTATTCATCAGGTAAATGAAGGCAGCAGCATTTCTGTAGAGTCTCCCTCACAGGATAGTCCCCTAGGGCACCCTGAGCCGCCTAAGGAACAATACCATACAGGTCACTCAGTAGCACAGAGCTGGACCAATACAGTCTACCCAGGGGATACAAAAAATATCACTACTACAACATTCACCAGCTACGAATTTAAACACTTTATTTAGTTTTATTCTACCTATTAAGTTTAGTAGTTATTTGTTTATTTTAAGATATATAGTTTAAATGTCATATAAAGAGAGCCAAAGAAATCCCCCAGCGGCAAGCACACCTCTTAACGTATCACTAAAACTCATCTGCGCACCTGTCAGTTATATATTAACACAATATTAACCCTTCGAGTCATCTGTGTTCTGCTAAAATGCAATTAGACACATTAGAGAGAGATATAAAATAATATACACGTGGAAGATACTGGAGGGCGAAGTACCAAATTTACACAGTAAAATAACAACATACTAGAGTGAACGATATGGAAGAAAATGCAGAATAGAACCAGTGAAGAGCAGGGGTCCCATAGGCACAATCAGAGAGAACTGTATAAACATCAGAGGTCCGCGGTTGTTCAACGTCCTCTCAGCGAGCATAAGAAATATTGCCGGAACAACCGTGGACACCTTCAAGAGAAAACGAGATCATTTTCTCCAAGGAGTCCCGGACCAACCGGGCTGTGGTGGATATGTGGGCCTGCGGGTCGCTCCAAGCAACAGCCTGGTGGCCCAAACTTTCACAAGTCAAGTCTGGCCTTGGGCCGGTCTTGAGGAGTAGAACAACTCCCAGAACCCCATCAACTAGGTAAACATTACGACTGGTCATTACAGTATGGTTAAGCACTACCGGATTTGCTTAGCACTATATGGGCGCCCGCATGAAAAAACCTCTTCCTTGACTAAGTGGACCTCTATAAACCTAACAGTCATCTTCCTATACGTTTCCATAGACCACAATCCCATTGTACCTTCTAGTTAATAAAAATTATTATTATTATTATTATTATTATTATTATTATTATTATTATTATTATTATTATTATATATTATTATTATCATATGCACCACTGATATACCTACCAATAAACATAAAGATTATTATGAACCTCTTACGTACACAAGTGAACAGGAAGACTCATTACTCAACTGGTCTGATTTTCTGACACACCTGCAAATTAACACTTACACTGACACATCTGGAGAGAAGGGACTTCGTGACAGGGAGGGTAAATCTTGCCTTACTGTCTTAATAGAATTCTACGACCAGGTGACAAAGATTAAGCAAGAAAGAGAAGGCTGGGCGGACTGCATTTTCTTGGACTGTCGGAAAGCCTTTGACACAGTACCCCATAAGGGGCTGGTACATAAACTGGAGAGACAGTCAGGAGTAACTGGTAGGGCGCTCCATTGGATAAGGGAGTACCTAAGCAATAGGAAGCAGAGAGTTACAGTGAAAGGTGAGACCTCTGATTGGCGTGAAGTCACCAGTGGAGTCCCACTGAGCTCTGTACTCGGACCTATCCTGTTTCTGATATACGTAAATGATCTCCCAGAGGGTATAGACTCATTCCTCTCAATGTTTGCTGACGACGCCAAACTTATAAGAAGGATTAAGACAGAGGAGGACTGCTTGAGGTTTCAAGAAGACCTGGACAACCTGAAGGAATGGTCGAACAAATGGTTATTAGATTTAACCCAAGCAAATGTAATGTTATGAAGATAGGTGAAGGGAGCCAGGAGGCCAGACTCAAGGTATCATTTGGGAGATTAAATTCTTTAAGAGTCAGACAGAGAGAAAAACTTGGGGGTTGATATCACGCCTGCCCCTGTCCCCTGAAACCCATATCAAGAGGATAACATCAGCGGCATATGCCAGGTTGGACAACATAAGAACGCCATTTCACATTTCAAAAATTCACATTTTTGTATGTGAAACTTGTGTAAGGAATCATTCAGAACTTTGTATACCACATATGTCAGACCAATCCTGAAGTATGCAACTCCAGCATGGAGTACCATATCTAGTCAAGCATAAGACTAAACTGGAAAAGGTTCAAAGGTTTGTCACCAGACTAGTACCCGAACTGAAAGGTATGAGCTACGAGGAGAGCCTATGGGAATTAAACCTCACGTCGCTGGAAGACAAGAGTTAAGGGGACATGATCACCACACACATGATTCTCAAAGGAATTGATAGGGTAGACAGAGATAGGCTATTTAACACAAAAGGCACACGCACCAGGGGACACAGGTGGAAACTGAGTGCCCAAATGAACCACAGAGATATCAGAAAGAACCTTTTTAGTGTCAGAGTGGTTGACAAATGGAACGAATTAGGAAGCGATGTGGTGGAGGCTGACTCCATACAGAGTTTCAAGTGTAGATATGATAGAGCCCAATAGGCTCAGAAACCTGTACATCAATTGATTGATGGTTGAGAGGAGGGATCAAAGAGCCAGAGCTTAACCCCCGCAAACACAACTAGGTGAGTACTGAGTACAGAAACACCAGCCACACTACAGAACATATACTCACATACATTCCCTACACAGTGGCGAGCTTACAGTTATATTAGAGAGGATGCAATCGCAATATAGAACATACAATTACAGTACAAAATATACAATCACAGTATAAAATAGAACATACAATCACATCACATAATATACAATTACATTTTATACTTTAGAATCATGTTGCACTAAGAGATCGAAACAGACACTAAGGAACGCACAGTCATTAAACACAATATTCTGGCAAGAATATTGTGTTTAATGCAAGAATAAATATAGGAACATAAGAATGAAGGTAACTGCAGAAGGCTTATTGACCCATTCGAGGCACCTCCTAATTATATCCACACAATCTCAATTTTATATATGTCTAACCTATGCTTGAAACACTCAAGGAATCCTACTTCTATTAGGTTACTGGGTACTGGGTAACATAGTACTGGGTAACAGTGAAATAGGAAATAAATTTAAGTAGCATAGCTTAAAGAGAAGTCTCGTCAGAAACAAATCACAAATCCACTAGAACCAAACCTGGAAGGAACGCAAAGGAAATACACTGATCTAATAAGTAATAATTAAAAGTATACTATTGATCTTATGTACAAAACGTAATTAATCTTTCGGTTCAGAAACAACTTCAAAATCTTACAAAACAAATTGATAAGCATTGACCAAACTTTTTGTTTCCACCTGGAAAGAGAATCTAAGCCTGGAACTCGGCACTAAGGATTCCTTAAGCCATAGCAAGCGTTCCATATCAGGTACAGTCGAGGAAATGTATTCCAGTACCTGTCGCTTTCCTGGAACGTGCAAAATGACAAAGGCGCGTTTGTTGTTGTTGTTGTAGTAATGGATTAGATTATGAATGAAGTAGATATATATATGTATTTGTATAGATATATGTGTGTGGTGTATGGATGTGTAGATGAATTGATGTATGTGTATATGTCTAGATGTAGGTGTAGATGTCAAGGTGTATGTGTTGATTATGAGAGAATTCATTGCACTTTATCAAGAAAGAAGACAGCAGCTCACCAGCAACACTAGACCTGATGTTCACATAAAATGAGGCACAAATCGCGAAGAAAACGATTGAGACATCTCCAAGAGCGTTAGTGTTTGAACACATATGGCGCTGAAAGAAGGGTTCAGGCCTAAAAATAAGTGGAGGAAGGTGGATGATTATAGACGTGAGAACTACAGGAGATAGAGAATCTATCAGCAAGAAGTGCATGTAGAGATAGAGGGAAAAACGCAAAAATACGATCTCGGAATTGATAGCTTGGAAATGTAGAGATGCCATGTAAGTAGTTATCTTTTTGACAGGGCAGGACACCTGTTATCGCGCCAGATCTGATGTAATAGGTGTTGTTATCAGATATGTTATCTTAGGAACATGCTTAGTGCATACATAAGTGGGCTTATCAGTACTTAATCGCTAATTAACTGCTATTATCAGTGATGGGCATCTGTGTTAGTGTGGTGTAACCCTTATTGTGCTTACTTGGGGTCGAGCTTCAGTTCCTCATCCCCGCGTGGGCATCTGTGTTTGTGTGATGTAACCCTAATAGCGCTTACATAGGGTCGAGCTTAAGTTCTTGGACCCCGCCTCTCCGTGGATGCGTGCGTGCGTGTACTCACCTATTTGTACTCACCTATTTGTGCTTGCGGGGGTTGAGCTTTGGCTCTTTGGTCCCGCCTCTCAACTGTCAATCAACTGGTGTACAGATTCCTGAGCCTACTGGGCTCTATCATATCTACATTTAAAACTGTGTATGGAGTCAGCCTCCACCACATCACTGCCTAATGCATTCCATTCGTTAACTACTCTGACACTGAAAAAGTTCCTTCTAACGTCTCTGTGGCTCATGTGGGTACTCAGTTTCCACCTGTGTCCCCTTGTTCGCGTCCCACCAGTGTTGAATAGTTTATCCTTGTTTACCCGGTCGATTCCTCTGAGGATTTTGTAGGTTGTGATCATGTCTCCCCTTACTCTTCTGTCTTCCAGTGTCGTAAGGTGCATTTCCCGCAGCCTTTCCTCGTAACTCATGCCTCTTAGTTCTGGGACTAGTCTAGTGGCATACCTTTGGACTTTTTCCAGCTTCGTCTTGTGCTTGACAAGGTACGGGCTCCATGCTGGGGCCGCATACTCCAGGATTGGTCTTACATATGTGGTGTACAAGATTCTGAATGATTCCTTACACAGGTTCCTGAACGCTGTTCTGATGTTAGCCAGCCTCGCATATGCCGCAGACGTTATTCTTTTTATGTGGGCTTCAGGAGACAGGTTTGGTGTGATATCAACTCCTAGATCTTTCTCTCTGTTCGTTTCATTAAGTACTTCATCTCCTATTCTGTATCCTGTGTCTGGCCTCCTATTTCCACTGCCTAGTTTCATTACTTTGCATTTACTCGGGTTGAACTTCAACAGCCATTTGTTGGACCATTCACTCAGTCTGTCTAGGTCATCCTGTAGCCTCCTACTATCGTCCTCCGTTTCAATCCTCCTCATAATTTTTGCATCATCGGCAAACATTGAGAGAAACGATTCTATACCCTCTGGGAGATCATTTACATATATCAGAAACAGTATAGGTCCAAGGACTGACCCCTGCGGGACTCCACTCGTAACGTCTCGCCAATCTGAGACCTCACCCCTCACACTGACTCGTTGTCTCCTGTTGCTTAGGTACTCCTGTATCCAACGGAGTACCTTCCCTTTCACTCCAGCCTGCATCTCCAGCTTTTTCACTAGCCTCTTGTGTGGCACTGTATCAAAGGCTTTCTGACAATCCAAAAATATGCAGTCTGCCCACCCTTCTCTCTCTTGCCTTATTTTTGTTGCCTGGTCGTAGAATTCAAGTAACCCTGTGAGGCAGGACCTGCCATCCCTGAATCCATGTTGATGCTGTGTTACAAAGTTCTTTCGCTCCAGGTGCTCCACTAGCTTTCTTCGCACAATCGTGTGAGTGTGTGTGTGTGAGAGCTTTCCAAGTTGTAGTGCTTACGTAGGGTTATGCTTCAGTTCTTGGGTCCCGCTTCTCAGTGGAAGAATGTTTTGTGTGTGCGTGCGCACGTGGGTGTGTACTCACCTAGTTGTACTCACCTAGTTGTGTTTGCGGGGGTTGAGCTCTGGCTCTTTGGTCCCGCCTCTCAACCGTCAATCAACAGGTGTACAGATTCCTGAGCCTATTGGGCTCTATCATATCTACACTTGAAACTGTGTATGGAGTCAGCCTCCACCACATTACTTCCTAATGCATTCCATTTGTCAACCACTCTGACACTAAAAAAGTTCTTTCTAATTTGTGTGTGTGTGTGTGTGTGTGTGTGTGTGTGTGTGTGTGTGTGTGTGTGTGTGTGTGTGTGTGTGTGTGTGTGTGTGTGTGCGTGCGCACGTGCGCGTGAGTGTAAGCTAACCTAGTTGTACTCACCTCGTGCTAAAGGGTTGTAACCCTAATTGTGCTTACGTGGGGGGCACAAATAGGCGAATACAACTAGGGAAGTACACACAAACACACACACACATTGAGATGTGTGGGGCCAGGTACGGGGCCAGGTAGCCTGGTGGATAGCGTGCAGGATTCGTAATTCTGTGGCGCGGGTTCGATTCCCGCACCCGGCAGAAACAAATGGGCAAAGTTTCTTTCACCCTGAATGCCCCTGTTACCTAGCAGTAAATAGGTACCTGGGAGTTAGTCAGCTGTCACGGGCTGCTTCCTGGGGTGTGTGTGTGTGTGTGTGTGGTGTGGGGAAAAAAAAGTAGTTAGTAAACAGTTGATTGACAGTTGAGAGGCGGGCCGAAAGAGCAAAGCTCAACCCCCGTAAACATACAACTAAGTGAATACACACAGTGAAGACCTAGTCTCCACTCTGAACGACTCCGACATAAGATAAATCGGTTTTGAGGACCCAGTCAGGACAGAGCGACCAGTCAGTGAACTGGTGTTTGAGTACTTGGTTGAAGAAGGGTTATTGAACTCGAGGAGGGATACCGAAACCAAAAGGTTAGCATACCGAAAGGGAAACTATGAGGGGATAAGAAAATTTCTGACAGAAATAGCATGGGAAACAAAGCTCAGGGGAAAGACGGCTCAAGATATGATGGATTACATCACGCAGAAGTGCAGGGACGCAGCAAACAAATTTGTCCCAGTCCAAAAGGAAAACAGAGAAATGAAAATGAGAAACCCATGGTTTAATCAGAGATGTAGGCTACCTAAGCAGCAAAGTAAAAGGGCATGGAGAAACTATAGGAATAACAGGACACTGGAGAGCAGAGAAGATACCAGAATGCCAGGAATGAATATGTCAGGATGAGAAGAGAGGCAGAAAGACAATACGAAAATGACATCGCAAGCAAGGCAAAGACTCAGCCTAAATTGTTGCATAGCCACATCAGGAGAAAAACAACAGTAAAGGAACAGGTAATGAAACTGAGGATAGGGACGGAAGGATTCACTACAAATGACAAGGAAGTGTGTGAGGAGTGAATAAGAAATTCCAGGAGGTCTTCACCTTCGAGCAAGGAGAAATCCTAGAGGTAAGAGAGGGAATAGCTAACCAGGAACCACTGGAAGACTTTGAGATTACCAGCGGGGAAGTAAGGAAGTGTTTACTAGAGTTGGATGTGACAAAGGCTATAGGCCCAGATGGAATCTCCCCTTGGGTTCTAAAGGAAGGAGCAAGAGAACTGTGTCTACCACTCTCCATAGTGTATAACAAATTACTGGCAACAGTAATTTGTTGATGATTGGCAACAGGGGAACTGCCAGATATTTGGAAAGCAGCTAACGTAGTCCCGATATACAAGAAAGGGGATAGACAGGAGGCACTGAACTACAGGCCAGTGTCCCTAACCTGCATACCATGCAAGCTGATTGAGAAGATTGTGCGAAAAAAACTAGTGGAGCATCTGGAGCGAAGGAACTTTGTAACACAGCATCAACATGGGTTCAGGGATGGCAGGTCCTGCCTCACAGGGTTACTTGAATTCTACGACCAGGCAACAAAAATAAGGCAAGAAAGAGAAGGGTGGGCAGACTGCATATTTTTGGATTGTCAGAAAACCTTTGATACAGTGCCACACAAGAGGCTAGTGCGAAAGTTGGAGATGCAGGCTGGAGTGAAAGGGAAGGTACTCCGGTGGATAGAGGAGTACCTAAGCAACAGGAGACAACGAGTCTGTGTGAGGGGTGAAGTCTCAGATTGGCGAGACGTTACAAGTGGAGTCCCGCAGGGGTCAGTCCTTGGACCTATACTGTTTCTGGTATATGTAAATGATCTCCCAGAGGGTATAGATTCGTTCCTCTCAATGTTTGCCGACGATGCAAAATTATGAGGAGGATTGAAACAGAGGATGATTGTAGGAGGCTACAAGATGACCTAGATAGACTGAGTGAATGGTCCAACAAATGGCTGTTGAAGTTCAACCCAAGTAAATGCAAAGTAATGAAACTAGGCAGTGGAAACAGGAGGCCAGACACAGGATACAGAATAGGTGATGAAGTACTTAATGAAACAGACAGAGAGAAAGATCTAGGAGTTGATATCACACCAAACCTGTCTCCTGAAGCCCACATAAAGAGAATAACGTCTGCGGCATATGCGAGGCTGGCTAACATCAGAACGGACGTTCAGGAACCTGTGTAAGGAATCATTCAGAATCTTGTACACCACATATGTAAGACCAATCCTGGAGTACGCGGCCCCAGCATGGAGCCCGTACCTTGTCAAGCACAAGACGAAGCTGGAAAAAGTCCAAAGGTATTCTACTAGACTAGTCCCAGAACTAAGAGGCATGAGTTATGAGGAAAGGCTGCGGGAAATGCAACTTACGACACTGGAAGACAGAAGAGTAAGAGGGGACATGATCACAAGCTACAAAATCCTCAGGGGAATGACCGGGTAAACAAGGATGAACTATTCAACACTGGAGGGGCGCGAACAAGGGGACACAGGTGGAAGCTGAGTACCCAAATGAGCCACAGAGACATTAGAAAGAACTTTTTCAGTGTCAGAGTAGTTAGTAAATGTAATGCACTAGGAAGTGATGTGGTGGAGGCTGACTCCATACACAGTTTCAAATGTAGATATGATAGAGCCCAGTAGGCTCAGGAATCTGTACACCAGTTGATTGACAGTGAGAGGCAGGACCAAAGAGCCAAAGCTCAACCCCCGTAAGCACAATTAGGTGAGTACAAATAGGTGAGTACACACCACACACACACACACACACACACACACACCACACACACATCATCGAGGGTGAGGGAGGGTGGTCACGTTGCGCCGCGCTCGTCAATAAGGCTTCATATCTCGGGACATCAGAGGGATACACGGGAAATTCGGTGTTCAGTGATATACAAGTGCAAACACACCAATTGGAAACTAGAAAACTTATGGATAGTGTGCGATAGTGCATATTAGTCAAGATCAAGGGTACGACATCTGTGCCAGGACAAGCACGTGGGCCACTGCTTGGTCAGAGTGTACACAACTAGATGTGATAGTGAAGATCATAACAAATAGTGAATAGGATAGTGAAGAAGTGATACTAAACGTGTGGCATTGACTATATCGGTGCAAAGAGAATAAGGAGCACAATACTGGTGATATATAGCGACAAGTTGGAGGGACCTACGCCTGGCAGCGGCGTGGATGGAGACAGCAGGCCTACACACCACTGTCAACAGTACTTAACACCTGTTTGTGCTGTGGGATGTTTTGAATTGGCGGTAAGGTAAAGCCTCTCACAAAGTCGTCAGTCAATCGGTGTACAGTGTTATTGCTTTTTAATAGTTAGTCTTGGATATAAGTTTAACAACTGAAACGAATATCAAGGGAAATGTGCGGCTCATGTGGGAACTAGTTTTCTGACATCCAAGTGTGAAAAAACACTCCGCCTACACCGAGACAACTCTCCCCCCCCCCTTCTCTCACCCCCAGCCCCTTCCACCAGAGCAACAACAAGTACACACATACGGCCTCCCTACCATATGGGTCCACATATAACCTTCCCACTTATCCCCTCACACACCCTCGCCATCCCCTCCC